>BPLR01019940.1:0-39856 GCA_021605095.1 Caerostris extrusa
ATATTTCCTTGGTTTTATTAAATTGTCTTGTCAGTGGTTTTGGTTTAATAAATTTTATCTATAAATTATGTAAATAAAAATTTAAATAGTAGTATATGATGTTGGTTCAACCAATTTTTGTGGTTTAATAAATTGTCTTCTCAATGGTCTTGGTGTATACATTTTTATATATTTATTTATAAATGATATTAATAAAAATTTACCTTAATTTACCTATCTACAAAGTTTTATGGGTACCTATAGGTGTGGTCTTGGTTTAATATATTTTTAAAATAATGCAAATAAATTTTGCATTATTTATTTATTAAACCAAGATTTATTTATAAATAAATAATACCAAATAAAAATTTAGTTAATAGTATAGGTGTGGTCTTGATTTAATAAATTTTATTTATAAATCATGTAAATAAAAATTTAGTTAGTAATAAAGGCGTGGTCTTGGTTTAATAAATTTTGTCAATGTCTTGGTTTATTAAATTTTTATCTAAAAATGATGTAAATAAAAATTCTGACGTAGTGGCATAGGTGTAGTCTTTGTTCAGTAAAGTTTATTGTTTTGCAAGTGAAACTAAACTTTTTCTTTAAAATATTTAGATGGAACTTTTAGTTGTCATTATTTTGTTTCAAATGCAAAGATAGCACAATACAAGTGAAACACATAATACATAAAAAAATTCGTAATTATCTAAAAAGTCATACTAAAAACAGGCTCTCGCAAGGTTTTCTACCCTGTCGACTGTCTGGACTTCTTTTAGACATTTCATTCTTTCTCTGAACTCCAGTCGTCGATTCCAAAAAGTCCTGATTGTTAATTTGATTTTTGAAAGAATGTTTAGTTGACATTGGTCTCTTCCACGTTTCTATTCCTTGTTTAATGTCGGCGAGGGGCTTGCTATATAAATTTTTTGTGTGAATACATGTTTGATTCTTCTTACACTTTATTAAATTTAAGAAGAAATCTAAATTTTAACTCACTGTTCGCAAAATTTAATTCTAAAGTAACATATTTTTTTTATTGAACATCGGTGGGCTTCATGTTTCACTGATATATTCCGCGAATTGCCTATTTACGCGAAGATTTGGTTTGGTTTATCGTTCGACGGTCATTTTTGGCGTATTTTAGGCTAAAACAGACGGGACCTAGGGTTTAACTTGGATTCCGAACCACTATCAAATATCCGCGCCATCGCCAGGATTTGAACCTGAAGTCTATGGTACCAATTTTCCAGAGAGGCCAATTGGCCATCAGGCAACATCTACTTGAAGAGAATAGAACATTGCTTTCCAGAAGGAATTTTAGGGGCTGGCATGGCAATGGACATGGATGTCTGTTAGTTCAGAATCTACGTTAAACTGTAGATTCCGGTTTAATTAGATTAAGTATGCACAAAATGAGCGTAGAGCGACAAACCAAACCATTTGTGAGTCGCTTCAGAGAAAATCTGGAAAAATTTCAGAAGGGCAACCAGACTGCCAATGAGAGACGCTTTATAATTCATTTTCACAATCGTCATCGAGTCTTATCCTTTCGAAAGCAACAGATGTCACAAGCAGCTTTAAACTTTGCGACCTTTTCCTTTTTCTTCCATTTACAACTGTGCCCAAAAGTAAGACTAATTATTTTTTTCAAAAACTCTTTATTTATTCTTCCAAATTTATTTCATCGCCTTCAAAGCAATCCCCTCCGGACACAATGCACTTATGCCAACGTTTTTTCCAAACCTCAAGGCATGCTAAAAAGTCATCGGCAGGGATGGCTTTCAAAGCGCTCGGCGATTCACGTTGAATCTCTTCAATCGACTCAAAAGGGTGTCCCCGAAGTGGTCTTTTGAGTTTAGTGAATAGCCAGAAGTCTCACAGTGGGAATACGGTGGTTGTGGAACGATATGGGTTTCATTTATGGTGAAAAAGTCACGAAGAATCAATGCAGTGTGAGCTGGCGCATTCAGTGTTTTTGGTACATTTACGGTGAAAATCGAGATTTGACGCGTTTGAGGCCCAAAATGGAATTGATCGATCCTTTTAAAATTCCAACATCAGCAGCAAGGCCTATAATTGTAAATCGACGGTTTGCAAGCACCAAATCTTTAATTTTTTGGAGGTGAGCTTCGTCGGTTGAGGTTGATGGTCGACCAGAGGTTTCTTCGTCTTCAACGCGTTCTCTGCCTTCTTTTAACTGTTTTTACCACTTCTAAACATTTCTTTCCAATATAAGAATGTTCAACGAATGCCTTTTGCAACATTCTATACGTTTCCGTAAACAAAATTTAATGCAATTTTTTTGCTCAATTAATTCAAACATTTCAAAAATCACCGGAATCACTTTTAGTGTCTCACAAAACCAAGCGTAAGACAAACACTAAAGAATACCTTCACGTCAAATTTCATATAAATGTCAAGGACAGTGACAAAAAAAAAAAAAAAAAAAATTGAATTTCCATAAGTCCCGATAATTTAAAATTGAAAATTGGTCTTACTTTTTGGACACAGTAGTACAGGTACTTTTGAATGTCAGTTATAAGAAGGCAATTTTCAGTAAATCCCAATTAAGCCCTCCAATGAATCGGATCGATAAATAAAGAGGAAACTGAAAATATTAATTTTTTTTCACTCCTATACAGCCTTCTGCGTAATCTTTTCCGGTAGGCACAAGAAAACGTCTTCCGTTGTATTTCCTGTTTAACGCTGAATAGATATCGAATTTACTCTGATTTCTCTCTTCTTCGTACACGCCATGGGTCGATTTGAGGCTCTTTAGTTTGCTCAGTAAGATATTTGCGGATTTCAACTAAAACAGAAATTAAGGGTTCTTTGGAGTTTTTGGTTTCTTTTTGTTAGAGTGGTTGACAATTTTTATTCTTTAATCCACTTCTTAGAATGATTTTGTTCACACACACCGAAAAAGAAATATTTTTTTCAATTTTGTTCGCACACACCACTTCTTAAAATGATTTTGTTCATACACATACAGTTACATTGCTAATTATGGAAAATAAAGAAGAAATAATTTTATTAATAGGTATCTCAGAATGTAAAATATACATATTGTAGGTTTGAACGAATTATTATTAAGAATTTTCATCATCATCATCATCATCAGTGGCGCAACAGCCCCATGGTGGGCACAGACAGTCTGTCAGGAGATGTTTTTTTTTTCTGCGAAGTAGGTTTGTCAGCACTACATCCAACGTTCTACAACCATATTAGCCCGGGCCCTAACGTTTAAAGTGGATTCCGAACCACTGCAAACATCCATGGCACCGCCGGGACTCGAATCCGAAACCCGTGCCACCGAGTACCAGAGCGCTACTCATTCAGCTATCAGGTATATGAATTTCTATAGGTAAAAATTTCTTTTATTTGAAAAAGTAAAATATTCTTTTATTTAGACTAATTCTAAATAACATGTTATTCATTAAAGATATCATTATCATCATTATCGCCACCATGGCGCAACAGCCGCATGGTGGGCCAAAGCCGTCAGATTATCAGATTGCCTACTGTCAGATTTCGAGACAGGAGATATTTTCCTTTTATTTATTTCCTTATTTATTCAATTTCTTCTATTAGCTCACACTCTCCCTATATATATATGTCTTGTTCAAATTTTCAATAGTTAATAAAATACTTGTTGTTCATCCAATCAAGTTTAAAAAGGTATTTGATCTTGTAGTGGATGACACTCGATGTTAATACAGTTTTTTCAAATAATAATTCATTAATTAAATTTAATTCATTAATTTTAGTTTTTTACATTTAAGTTGCATTTATCTACCAATAGATGGCGCCAGATAAACTTAAAAATGAATGAAAATTATTTATAAAGGACTTTCTGCAATATAATGAAAAAAAAAAAAAAAAAAAAAGGAGAGAATTGACTTTAAATTTTTTTTTATATTACTTGTTTTTTTTTTCTTTACTTTTTACGGGATAGGGTTGTTAGTCCTACTCCCAACGCTCTACAGTCATATTAGGCTGGGACCTACTGTTTAAAGTGGATTCCATTCAAGATATAAAAATTAAAAATCTTGTGTTATCAAAATAATTAAACTATAATTAAAAATTTGTTAAATTAATATTAATTTATTTATTATGCACTTATTTTATTTTTTATTATTATTTTATTTTTTTTCAATATTATGCTGAATTTTGTAATAAGTGATATACTAAAATTTATAACATACACGCATTTAATTAATTGATTATTATTATTTGGAATTAATTATTATTTATTTGATTACTTTATCGTGTTTCATTAATAAACATTACCCAAATTATTACAATTTTAGTATTCAGGTACCTGTAAACTTTCTATGTTATAAGTATTTTTTCTACGTTTTATTTTCAAAAACAAATTTTAACTTATATAACTAGTTCAGATAAAATAAAAAATAATAAACATAATTTGATTTTGCGATTACTCATATTTGAGTAGTTGCAAAATCGAACTTGCAATGGGAATAACACGAATTAATTCTAAGATCTGCTAGAAAATTAGATTTTCTTTCAGAAGAATTTTTCTTGAAAAAGGATGAAGTTGCAGGAGATCTTTTTTAACATTAGACTCATTTGTTTTTGGCGTTCATTAAAGTGATAGTTAAAATGTTTCGAATTTCAATGTCCTAATTCACTAAAGATTCTTTTCCAGTATGAAAAAAATATAATTTATTTTCTCGTAAGGCTTTTTTAATATAATTTTACATGATGAGAGAAATAGCCTAGAAAAAGAATCACATTTAAATATTTTAATAGCTAGATAAAAAGTAATTAATTTCATAAAAATACAGTAATAATTAATTTCTTCCTCTGAAGAATCCTGAGAGAGTTACGAAATCTATTATTTGAATTTATATCGATATACATGTATCAATTTAATGAATTTTTAACAGCAATGTATATCCATTTATTGAATTAACAGCCATGTCAGATATATCATTTTACTGAATTTTTATCTGTGCAATATATACCATTGCATTGAATTTTCAACAGCAATTTACTGAAATTTTTAACTGAACTTTTAACAGCAATATATATCATTGTACAGAATATTTAACATTGTACTGAATTTTCAACAGTAATATTACCATTGTACAGAATTTTCAACAGCAATCGATCTCATTTACTGAATTTTTAACAGCTATATAAAATTGTACAAAATATTTAACACTGCACTGAATTTTTAGCAGCAATCTATACTACTGTACTGAATTTTTAACAGCAATCTATACAAATGTAGTAAATTTTTAACAGCAATCTGTACAATTGTAGTGAATTTTTAGCAGCAATCTACATTCATTGTATAAAATTTTTTAACAGCAATCTATATCATTGAACTGAATTTTTAATAGAAATCTATATCATTGGACAGAATATTTAACAGCAACATATACCATTATATTGAATTTTCAACAGCAATCTATACCATTGTACTGAAATTTTAACAGCAATCTATAAAATTTATTGAATTTTCAACAGCAATCTATACCATTGTACTGAAATTTTAACAGCAATCTATAAAATTGTATTGAATTTTCAACAGCAATCTATACCATTGTACTGAAATTTTAACAACAATCTATAAAATTGTATTGAATTTTTAAACAGCAATCTATACCATTGTACTGAAATTTTAACAACAATCTATAAAATTGTATTGAATTTTCAACAATCTATACCATTGTACTGAAGTTTTAACAGCAATCTATAAAATTGTATTGAATTTTCAACAGCAATCTATACCATTGTACTGAAATTTTAACAACAATCTATAAAATTGTATTGAATTTTCAACAGCAATCTATACCATTGTACTGAATTTTTAACAAACATCTATATCATCGTACAAAATTTTTAACACAAAAATTTATACCATTGTACAGAATATTTAACAGCAATCTATACCATTGTACTGATTTCCTTTAACAAAGGAAATACTTTTTTGATAACAAAAGTTACCAAATATTGAATACTTTCTAATGCCGGACATTGTAATCGGACAACAGCAACATCAACGTCAAATACACTCAAGAGCCGAACCATTATGACCACCTGTCAATAACGAGTTGGCCCACCTTTTGGCACCAACACAGCTTCAACCCGCCTTGGCATGGATTAATACCACCACTTAATACCAGTTAAATACCACTTCCACCTGATCACGTGCCTTCCACGTCATTCAGGCGAGTTCATTGCAAATGTAGGGGTGGTCATAATGTTTTGGCTGTTGTGAGTATGTCGAAAATTCAGAATTATATAGCATCACCACCCTACACTAATGTAACAAATTTAGTTTATAATAAGAATTTTTCTAATTAATATAATAATTTTGCCATCACAAATGGGTGTACGAATCCTCCTCTCTTTCTTGTCGTCCACTGGAAAGACTTTCTTGCCTACGGATTTATCGTGTCCAGAGACACGGAAGCTTTCGTATGGGCATCATTTGTTTGGTCTCAAACGGAAAGCTTTATTTTTAAATTAGAAACTAGAATCCTTTTAGGCCTCTTTGACCCAGCGAATACAAGGAGGATTAAAACTCATAAACACTCTGAATTAATTCAAGCTAGACAAATAGAGACACATAATATATAGAGTTTCTTTTTATGAAAAATAACATTTCTGAGTAGTGTGAGTTGAATATTCTTTTCTTTTTTAAATAGGAAATTTTTTAAAAAATTATAAATTCTTAAAAACATTAAAAGCTGTTGAATATCTTTGGTAGTTACAATGATTACGCATAGTTAAGAAATCAATTTAAATACTTGTTTAAAAATAAACAAATAATATCATAAACCCATTTAATACAAAATCAAGAGAATGTAGAATATCTTAGAGAATATGTAACACAATTACATAACGAATATTTCTAGAAAGCAAAAACACAATGGAATATAATGATCATTCATGGTAGCTTTTTGCACTATTTATATCATCATTATGGAAGATATGATATACATGGCGAGATAGACAATAACAATATTACAAATTACTAAAGTAATTGTATGGTTAATTGTAATTGCATAAAAACAAATTACATGAATAATAAATTTTAACAACGTGAATAATACCACAAATTGTATCTCTAACACAAATTAGTATTCTTATCATTACAACAGATAATATAAAGATAAAGAAAAAAATTAAAGAAATAATATCATAACGCCATTCAATACAAGATAAAGAGAATATACAATATCCTAGAGAATATTTAATAGAATTACAAACCGAATATTTCTAGAAAGCAAAAAGACAATGGGACATAATGATGTATAGTAACGCCATTCAATACAAGATAAATAAAATATACAATATCTTAAAGAATATACAACACAATTATATAACGAACATTTCTAGAAAGAAAAATACAATCATGTCATCATGGCAAATATGATATATATGGTGACATAAACAATAATATTACTGATTTACTAAAGTAATTGCAGGGGTTAATTATAATTATTGCATAAAAACAATTTGCATGAATAATATATTTTAACAACATTAATAATACTACACACACAAATTAGTATTCCTTATCATTACAACAGATAATATAAATAAAAAATAATGCAAATTATAGTTAAAAATAAATTACTTACGTAAGCACTTGTATTATAATATACTCCTAAGGAAAAAAAAATATCTCAACCCCCAATAACAAACTGATGCAATTCCAACTACATTGATCCGAAGAATAATAGCTTTTTTATAGCCGTTAATCCTGATTTTGACGGTGGTCGCTCCTGTTTTCCGGATTCTCCCGGAAAGAAGATTCTCAGGGGCATTGTTAGGTGCTACCCACGCTTTCTCCCTGAGAGTCTTCAACTAATTTAGCAAGAGCTTTCAGCCTGAATCCAACGTCCAAATTTTATCTCGGTCGCTTTACTAATTTGTACCGCAGCTGGCCAGGAGAGCTTTAGGGTTGGTTCAGCGGATATTTCTTCTACTAATTCCTATAGCTGTACGCGATAAAAGGTACTATACTTCCTTTATTGAGTACTGATTTGGTTTTTAAGAAAAATGGAAGAAAGCGTAAAAGAAGTGTATTTATAATTAATTACTTTAAACATTTAAGAACCTTCATCACTTCGTAATTAGTAACAAAAGCATACGATGTATATCTCAAGATGAAATGTAACGTTAATCATTAAGTTTATTAGTAGATAAGATTGATCAGCAAAGTTATTGAACACACATATTTATGAAGATCACATTTTAGCTTTGAAATGAGCTCTAGATGACCAAGTGGTCTAAGGCGCTGGTTCAGTTCGCAATCCCCATTTTATGTGTGTGGGTTCGAATCCCACTTCTGACAAATTCTCTTTTAGGGCCTGAGTGGTTATCGCTCTGGCACTTGGTACCACAGGTTTCGAGTTCGAGTCTCGGCGGTGCCATGGATGTTTGTAGTGGTTCGAAATCCGGGGCAACGCGCTACGATCTTAGTTATCGATCTCTTAGTTACACGCCCCCTGGGTAATGCAAAGTGAGTAACGTCTGTGCAGCGCTTGCCTTAAGGCATCCAAGACAGCTGTCTAATTGTTTGGTAGCTGCATTAGAAAAAAATTAATTATTTTAAACATTTAAAATATTTCATCACTTGTAATTAGTAACAAATTATACGATGTACAGGGTGATTATAATTAAAGTCCCCTTATCCAAAATGCTGCAAAATAAAAGAACCCCTCGTCACAATGAGTTCAAATTTGAACTGAAGATACTTGATGGCATCGAAAAAGTTAAACCGATTTTTCACATCTAATTTAGTATGACTTTGCCGTGTGGATGGGCTTTCGTATAACAAAACTGTTGAATGACTTGGAAGTCATTTTTTCCCACCAAAAAGTCGAAAACAATCAAGCACATTGAACACTACAGTTGGTTTAATGCGCAACTCACACCAAATACGTTGTAATTTTGATTCAAAATAATCACTGGCAGCCGAATTCACTTTCTTTATGTCGTTTACAGCGCCATCTATTAATACACTTTTGAATTTTTTTTTAAATGCCATACCGTCCGCGATTCTATAATTATACGTCATTAAATGTGTTAAAAATTGTATGTCTCTAATTGTGTATTGTGTTTGTGTAAATAAAGTTTTGAGTTCTCCAACTTGTGCCTCAAGTATCCTAAGCCAACTACACCAAGTTAAAATATGATTACCCAATTTGCACACTGCAAAAAGAGATGTTATTACATAATAGATACAGAATAGATATTAATAGATACTAGAATATGTATTATTTCAACTATGCCCTTATGCTGTATTCTGTTTCGCAGTTTAAAATGGTATCAATGAAGTAAATAAAAAAATATAATTAAATATTTATTAACCAATTTTTTAAGAATTAGAAATTGAAATATTTTTTGTTTTTATTTTATAATTTAACAAAACAAAAAAAGGTAACAAACTGCATTAATTCAACCATACGAATAAAATGAAACCTGTAACATTTCTTTTTCACCATCAATTAACATTTGTTTTGATTATCAAAATAAAAATAAGAAATAAAGCACATTTTTTTTTTCAAATGTATGAATTAATGTAAAATATTTCATAACTATTTTTCATAAATATTTCATAACTTTATATCAAAACATAGACTCACTTTAAATGTGATTATTAGTGGCATGATAATTGAGATACTTCCAGTAATATATTTGAACTTTAAACATTTTAGAAATATTATGTAGTTTTTCTTTCTGATTAACTAATATTTTATATTACCTAAGTAACTTTCGACTCAAACAGAAAACTCAAGTCGCATTCAATAAACATTTCAACATTCTATGGGAGCTTAAGAGATGTCCGTGACTTCACAATAGGAAGTATTTGAGATACAAAAGACGTTTTATGTGCAATGCAAAAAAAAAAAGGTCTTCATAGGTTGAAGAAACTAGTTGGAATATTAGATTCTTTACTCGACATTTTTATGATTCAATACATAGGTGATGTCGAAATAAAGTTCCAGAGAAAAAGAACTCTATAGTAACAAAGTCATAGGCATATAATATTTCGAGGAAAAAGAGAATTCTTTTTCCAGAGTTTTTTCATAATTCTACAGTTTTTTTAGTTTTATATGAGTTTTTTTCTTTATATAACTCAAAAAAAATAAAATATTGTTCTAATTTTATCTTATTTTTTTTTCTAATGCAGTTGGCAATACATATATAGTTATCTTTTATGCCATAAGCAAGGACTGCACCTCTGTTACCCTTTAGCACTACATGTGGGCACTTGTAGCTTGAAGATATGCTACGGAAGCGAGTAAACACTACCTTTACAACGGTCTACGATCATATGGAACCTGGACTTACATGTTATGTCTACCTCTAATGTCTACCCCCACAACGCTTTACGATCATATTAGAGTGGAACCTACGGTTTAAAGTGGATCGCGTACCACTACAAACATGCATGGCACCCCGAGACTCGAACCCTGTAGTACCAAACTCCAGAGTGCTAGCTAGTCGGCCGTCAAGACCCTGTTCTAGTTTTAGGATGAACTCCGTCTCAAATATGACTTGTTCATGAATATTTAGGTTTAGGTTTTTAGGTTGGATGCTATAACTTAAATTTCAATAAGTACTGCTTTAACTTAAATGTATAAGTAAGTATCCAATGTACCAAATACTATTCATCGCGATACAAATTCCATGGATATTGCAACGTCTCAGCCTGTACTAGATCTATAACGGGTTTAAGAAGAGGGCCACTTTCAGGATAGGAACATGGGAATACATTTTATTTTTTATTTACAAGCACTATATATATATATCTATATTGCTTGTAAATAAAAAATGCAAATACTGAACTCTGCGTTATTATACAAAGAAGTGAAAATTAAAAAAATATTGATCACAAGTGCACGATTAAATCACAAGTTCAATTCACTCCAAGGTTGGAAATTTTTTTAGAGTTCTCGGGTCTACCTCCGACCTGTTCTGTCATTTTAGAGAAAAAGAGAAAAACAACAGTGTCGATTCGCTGCAGAACTCCCTCCTTTCTTCTCTCCTCAAACCCCTTTTAAGAAAATCCATCAACAAGGGGGGCAAATTTCTCACTTCTGCTTTGAGTAGACATTTCTCAGCCCATGGTCTATCACCAATCAAGATGCCACAACTCATGGTGTAATCCATACTTCAACTATAAATGTTTCAACTTATGAAGATTGCACAGACATTCACTAATTTCATTAGGTCTCATTATACCTTTCCATCTGCTATCAAATTTGATTGACAGGTTGTTCTCATTAGTACACTAATTTCATGCAATATAATTATCCACAACACTGTTTATCTGGTGTCAAATTTGAGTGATAGGTTGTTATCATGTGCTTGTCAAAGAATATACATTCCTCTTTCCTGGAGTGAAATGCCACAACTCTTTTCGTGGAAAAAACGCCACAATATGGTTTAACTTTTTCTCCAATAACGAGTTGGAAACAGTGGAACATATTTAACTTCAGAGAAAAAAATTAAAGCAAAGAAAAAACCCAAAATATCCATAACAGTTTTAAATACAATGTTCTACCTTTCTCCTGGATCTTTGATTAACTGACGGTGATTATAACAGAACCAGAACAATACAGAGTTTATCGCAAAAAAAAAAAAAAAAAACGTTATTCGAAACAACCTGTAAACCCTCTTGAATCTTTTCGTTACTCAATTTTTTCTGGGCCTTTCCTAAATTTTATTTTCTTTCAATTTATTTTTAAAACTAGATAGAGATCGTTAACGAACAAGATGTCTAAAAAAAAAAAATTGATCGAGATGACAGTACAATTTTCTTTATTGTCTTTTTTCTTTATTTTCATTTTTTATACATTAGTTGCTACTATTTCTGAAGCAAGGAACGATTTCTGTTCCTTTTTTTAAACAGACAATTAGAAAATATTCTTTAGGAAACCTTTTCATCGTTAGGAGTAAAGAGGGCATTTGGTTTCTTTTTCTTTAATTTGTTTTCCATTTATTCTTGGACTTGAAAAATTCGTAAGTTTTACTTTGTTCCCTCATTTGTCAAACAACAGTTGTATAAATCGAGATAAATGTAACTAAAAGTCAATTATTAAGAAAATTTTTTTTTAAATTTTTATTTCAAAGCAAATGAATTTCCTTACTGTCTTTTTTATTTTCTTAGTTGTTATATTGTAATACTCATATAAATGCTCAAATTAGGCTCAAAAATGGCTCAATGGATGCTCAAATTATTATTTACATTTGCACGATATAAAATTTATATCAATGAATATTGAATGAATTATTAACATATAAATGATTATTGTTATGGAAAACTTAACAATTGTTGCCCTTGAAATTTAGTAGGGGATTGACGTTTCCATTTTTTTAAGCTAACTTTTGTCATATTTTGTCAAAAAAGAAAATGTGAGTGTGAAGAAAATGAAAAGTGTTAAGTTAAATAGAAAATCAAAGCTTTAGTACTTTTCTACATATTGATTGTTGGGAAAAAAAAATTGAGCTCCTAATAATTTTTTTTTTTATGGAGTAAAAAGTACCTTGAAGAAGAATACTATTTTAATTGATTAGAAAATAATAATACTTAAATGAATATAAAAGCATATTTCTATGATCATATTGAAAAAAAAAATAACCAAACTTATCTCATTTTTATTATATATTTAAAAGAAATCTTATTAAAAATTACATATTTTAGAAAAATAGAAATTTCTTTTTAAATTTATGCGATAATTTTCTATACATGGCTAGATAAGATAATTATTTCACAAGCAAATTCATGCAAATGTTATTTCATAAACACAAAGACCTAATGAAATTAGCGAATGTCTGTGCAATTTGCATAAGTTGAAACATTTACAGTTGAAGTAGGAATACACCATGAGTTGTGGCATCGTGATTGGTGATAGATCATGGGCTGAGAAATGTCTACTCAAAACAGAAGTGAGAAAAATTTGCCCCCCCCACTTGTTGATGGATTTTCTTAAAAGAGGTTTGGGGAGAAGAAAGGAGGGAGTTCTGCTGCGAATCGACAATGTTGTTTTTAATAAGAGAGAATTTGTGTCATCAAATTAAAATGTGATCTAAAAATTTGTTCACTGTAGAACTCCGGCCTATTCAGTCCCCTCAGAGATAAAGACAACACTTATTGTCGATTTGTCACAGAACTTTCTTTCTTATTCAACAATCCGCTTTTCAGAAAATACATCAAGGAGGGAAGGGGATCAGACTCCCTCACTTTTCATTGGAGTGGACACTTCCTCAGCTCATGGTCTATTACCAATCACAATGTAACAACTCATGGCGTAGTCCATATTCCATCTGTAATTGTTTCGACCTGCGAAAGTCGAACAGACAAAAGCTAATTTTATGAGGTCTCCTTATCTATGACACTGATTTGACGACACTCATTATTTTGACACTGATTACCTATGACACTCTCCTAACAGATTTGAGTGGCAGATTGTTCTCAATGGAACAGGACACTAATTGCATGTAGTATAAATACCCACAAAACTGCCTTGAAAAGCTTTTTAAATTAAAAATGCACTTTTATAAACATTCAAGAGATTTAAATAATTTTAGATATAAATAAACAGAAGATATAATTTGAAAATATTTTTCTGGTCACTCATTAAAAAAAAAAAGGTGAAATTACATTAGCTATTTGATATCTATATATCCATATACATTTTAATAATATTTATACATTGTGGAAATTTATTCACAACAAAAATATTCTTGTTGGAAACACAAACGTTATTTATAAGGAATAGCTATGCATTGTTTGTTTTTGACACATTTGAGACAAATTAACTCGTGGCAGTTATTAATTAGGGATTCAATATTTAAAGTTAATTAAACTTTTGAAGAAAAGCATTTTTTAAATACTTTTCTACAAAAAGGTTTTTTTATGGAATAATTCAATTGTTTTTTTTCAATTATTTGAAATCTCTTTCATAATTCAAGTAAACAAAGGCGATTTCAAAATGACATTTATTCTTTTGGAAAATTAGTGTTAAAGAGATGCCATAAAAACAGGCTATTAAAAAATATTCTTCATAAATTCGTTTTATCACGACAAGATTTTGATATTTTATGATTAATTTCTTTCTTTAAACATGATTAAAGTTATAAGAATGATAGCAATTAAAATTTTTTTTTTTACTTTAGATTGTTTTTATGAATAACTTAAATTTATGGAATTTTTTTTCCGTTTGCTTACAACAAAACAAATACTAGTTCTCAAAAAATCTCTCTTCAATTATTTATTTATAATAACATTCTATATGGTTAGTATTAATACACACACACACACACACACACACACACACACACACACACACACACACACACACACACACACACACACACACACACACACACACACACACACACACACACACACACACACACACACACATACACACAACACAAACAGCGTGTCTATAATTAAAGTCTCACTTTTAAAACGCTGTTAAAAAGGACCACTCTTCACAATGAGTTCAAATGTGAACTGCAGATGCTTGAAGAAGAGGGAAACGGTATGGCATCAAAAAATAGTTCCACCAATTTTTTCCATCCTATGACCTTGCTGTGGTGGTTGGGCTTTCCTTTAACAGTGTCATAGACTTGGAAGTCATTTTTTCCGTCAAAAACCCGAAACAATCAAGCAGACTGAACGCTATAGGTGATTTAATGTACAACTCCTGCCAAATACGTTGTAATTTCGATTTGAAATATCACTGGTAGCCGAATTCACTTTCTTTATGCCACTTGCAGCGTCATCTATTAATACTCTTTGGAACTTTTTTTTAATGCTGTACCGTTTTTCCCTTCTTCAAGTATCTTCAGTTCAAATTGGAAGACATTGTGAAGTGTGGTTCTTTTCTTACAGCATTTTCAATGTGAGTATATTATTATGTATGTAAATGTATATATATATATATATATATATATATATATCAATTATCCTCAATTATCAATAAAGAAATCAATTATCAATAATATTATTCCGTTTTATCAATAAAGACATATAATAATAAAAGAACAGAAATTACAGTACTTAATATTTTAATTGCTCTCTTTTTCATTTTAATTACTGGTTTTTTTAAATATCGCTGTTATTTATAAAATGCTGTTTATAATAAGCATCTTTGAATAAATTCACAGGAACTTCAAAAATTAAAATTATTTACAGGAATCATTAAAATTATCACCATGAAAAGAAAAAAACGGTAGACAAATTGAAAAGCTGGTTCCACAAAAAAAAATTGTCTTCAAGTTAATGAGAGTTCTATTAGCAAGATAATTAGAGAAGTTCAAGTAATTAGGAACTTAAGAAGACCTAAAGAAATAAAGGAAAGAAGATTATCACGATAATTAAAGTTTGGTATGAACTGAAGTGTAATTGAAATATAACAAAAAATATTTTAAAAGAAGGCTGAAGAGTTCGTAAAAATAAATTAAAATAATAATTTAACTTATCCGTAAGCTTTAAATTTACTTAAATAAGATGAGACTATTGTAGTCCTGTCAAGTAGTCTGAAATATGGTAGTTGGAAGATTTAAGAACATTGTTAATTTATTTTTCTATCACAAAAATCATTAAAAGTTAAAATCATTAAAATGTATTTGTATGAGTTAAGTTTTATTGAAGGCCTGATGGCCGAGTGCCTGACGCTTTGGCAATCCCTGTCAAAGGGCTAGAGTCCCGCCGGTGTCATAGATGTTTGTAGTGGTTTTGAATCCACTTTAAGCTGTAAGTCCCAGTCTAATATGACTGTAGAGCGTTGGGCGTAGGACTGACAGCCCTAATCCATAAAAGTCAGCGTCACGGAGCCACGTCAGACTTCTACCTACGGGTGCTCCACTACAACAGAAGCTGTCCCCTTCTCCTCCTTCCGTCAGACCACACGAGTTCTTAGACTAGGTCTAGATGGTCTGTCTACCAAGATTGATAGGAAATAACAACAACAAATTTTATTAAAATAAGCTGGAACATTAAATATAATACTTATTAAATATTCTAATTAATTTCAATATTAAACATTAAATTAATTATAATGCTTAATATTGAAATTAATTAGAATTAAACTGCTAATTCATTTCATTATTAAACATTAAAACTCCTTTCATTATTAAAAATTCTAATTCATTTCATTATTAAATATTCTAATTCATTTCATTATTAAACATTCTAATTTATTTCATTATTAAATTGCTAGCTTATTTCATTACAAAAATTTGATGCTCCAAATTTTATCGAATAGTAACTGTTCACTAATTATGTAATCTTTAAATGCGGATGGAATCATGATTTTTCGTGAATTGTGACTGTATATTACTTTTTATAGGTCAGTTTTTATGAGACTTTATGAGATAATGATCTTACTTCTTATGAGATAATGATACATTCATTGATTTAAACTCATGTCCATAAATTAAGGATAATGCAGTTCAGGCGAAGAAAGAGACAGAAGCAAAACAAATTTGACTTATTTGTAAAGTCTATTTATTAAACAAAAAAGGTAAAGAGCAAAAAAGATGCTATATGTTTGACATAATTAATAAAAATTGCGATTTTTACTCCCTGGAGCAAATTTCAAAAAAGAACCTATTTACAAAAAACAGCAGGCGACAGTGAGTTGCGGTAAGTGGAACACATCTGACAGGCCTACGAGCATATAGACCAATGTGCCCTAAGCGTCTATACACGGTCTGCCTTGAAACTGTCGTACCGGCAGCTGAAGAGAGCTGAAGAGACAGGTCTGATGCTGTGCTCCGTCTGTTTCTTTTGGCAGTAACTGCTAAATACCGGTCCTCATTCGGCGTTGTAACTCGGGGGCGACCTGTGCTGTAACATTTACTCACATTACCATCACATTACCTCTTGGAATCGTTGCCAAAGCCTGGAGATGACACTCTGGGCGATTCCAAGTTCCTCGGATACTTCCAGCTGGGTATGTCCACATTCCAGTCGTCCGATAATTCTACCACGTAAAAAATCATCCAAATGCTTCCTTTGTGCCATAACTATGCGGTTATTGCACTGAAAGGCTTTTTAAAGCGCTTGTGAACAATTTTACTCCTTTGCCACCATTCCTTATATACCCTCTCTTACACTCTCGTCATTGTGACGTACTATCCGCGCCATCTGGTGGTTTCCTGTAATTTGCATATTCTTCTTCAAGATGTGTGTGATAATTCTACAGGTGAAATTTTTATTTTGGAGTTCAATTTCTGTGTGATTCTGAATTATCCTTAATTTATGGACATGAGTGTATGTTTCGTGCCTATTTTCAATGAACCTAATTTCAATTGCAGTAATAAATATACTTATCTATAAGTATGATGGAATAAGCACAAACTATTAATGAATACGAATCCTTGTTCGGAGGTTGTGCAACAAATACAGAGGTGCATCGTCGTTAATGGTTAATTCTTGGATCATACAAGACATTAACTTGTTATCACTGTAAGATAGCGTACCTTTATTCGATTCAGCTTTTTTTGTCTGATGCCATAAAAGTATATTATGCAATAAATGAAGAGTTTTTTGACTCCTACTTCTTCCTTTCAAAGATTGACACAAAGAGTAAACATAAATTGCAGATATTTTAGGTCATACAGGCAATGTTTTCGGGTCTGATGGCTGAGTGACTAATGGACTGGCACTTAGTGCCATAAGTTTCAGGTTCGTGTCATCGTTTCGGTTCCGGAGGGTGCCATGGATATTTGTAGTGGGTCGGAATCCACTTAAACCATAGGTCCCTGTCTACTATGAATGTAAGAGCTGACAACCCTTCCCCATAAAAATACATCTCCTGTCTCGAGATATGCCAGTAGGCAGACGGCTTTGCTCACCATAGCGCTGTTGCGCCAATGAAGAAGGTTTCGGTTTCAGATGAGGTGCCCTGGATATTTGTAACGGTATAGAATCCACTTTAAACTGTAAATACCACTCTAATATGTCGGTAGAGCGTTGAGCGAAAGGTTGGCAATTCCACCCATTATAAAAAAAACATATCCTGTCTCGAAATATGCCAGTAGGCAAACGGTCTTGGCTCAACATAGGACTGTTGCGCCAATGAAGAAGGTTTCTGTTTCAGATGAGGTGACATGGATATTTGTAGCGGTATAGAATCCACTTTAAACTGTAAATACCACTCTAATATGTCGGTAGAGCGTTGAGCGAAGGGTTGGCAATTCTACCCATTATAAAGAAAAACATATCCTGTCTCGAAATATGCCAGTAGGCAAACGGCCTTGGCTCACCATAGGACTGTTGCGCCAATGAAGAAGGTTTCGGTTTCAGATGAGGTGACATGGATATTTGTAGCGGTATAGAATCCATTTTAAACAGTAAATACCACTCTAATATGTCGGTAGAGCGCTGAGCGAAGGGTTGGCAATTCTACCCATTATAAAGAAAAACATATCCTGTCTCGAAATATGCCAGTAGGCAAACGGCCTTGGCTCACCATAGGACTGTTGCGCCAATGAAGAAGGTTTCGGTTTCAGATGAGGTGACATGGATATTTGTAGCGGTATAGAATCCATTTTAAACAGTAAATACCACTCTAATATGTCGGTAGAGCGCTGAGCGAAGGGTTGGCAATTCTACCCATTATAAAGAAAAACATATCCTGTCTCGAAATATGCCAGTAGGCAAACGACCTTGGCTCACCATAGGACTGTTGCGCCAATGAAGAAGGTTTCGGTTTCAGATGAGGTGACATGGATATTTGTAGCGGTATAGAATCCATTTTAAACAGTAAATACCACTCTAATATGTCGGTAGAGCGCTGAGCGAAGGGTTGGCAATTCTACCCATTATAAAGAAAAAGCATATCCTGTCTCGAAATATGCCAGTAGGCAAACGGCCTTGGCTCACCATAGGACTGTTGCGCCAATGAAGAAGGTTTCGGTTTCAGATGAGGTGACATGGATATTTGTAGCGGTATAGAATCCATTTTAAACAGTAAATACCACTCTAATATGTCGGTAGAGCGCTGAGCGAAGGGTTGGCAATTCTACCCATTATAAAGAAAAACATATCCTGTCTCGAAATATGCCAGTAGGCAAACGGCCTTGGCTCACCATAGGACTGTTGCGCCAATGAAGAAGGTTTCGGTTTCAGATGAGGTGACATGGATATTTGTAGCGGTATAGAATCCATTTTAAACAGTAAATACCACTCTAATATGTCGGTAGAGCGCTGAGCGAAGGGTTGGCAATTCTACCCATTATAAAGAAAAACATATCCTGTCTCGAAATATGCCAGTAGGCAAACGGCCTTGGCTCACCATAGGACTGTTGCGCCAATGAAGAAGGTTTCGGTTTCAGATGAGGTGACATGGATATTTGTAGCGGTATAGAATCCATTTTAAACAGTAAATACCACTCTAATATGTCGGTAGAGCGCTGAGCGAAGGGTTGGCAATTCTACCCATTATAAAGAAAAACATATCCTGTCTCGAAATATGCCAGTAGGCAAACGGCCTTGGCTCACCATAGGACTGTTGCGCCAATGAAGAAGGTTTCGGTTTCAGATGAGGTGACATGGATATTTGTAGCGGTATAGAATCCATTTTAAACAGTATATACCACTCTAATATGTCGGTAGAGCGCTGAGCGAAGGGTTTTCAATTCTACCCATTATAAAGAAAAACATATCCTGTCTCGAAATATGCCAGTAGGCAAACGGCCTTGGCTCACCATAGGACTGTTGCGCCAATGAAGAAGGTTTCGGTTTCAGATGAGGTGACATGGATATTTGTAGCGGTATAGAATCCATTTTAAACAGTAAATACCACTCTAATATGTCGGTAGAGCGCTGAGCGAAGGGTTGGCAATTCTACCCATTATAAAAGAAAAACATATTCTGTCTCGAAATATGCCAGTAGGCAAACGGCCTTGGATCACCATAGGACAATTGCACCAATGAAGAAGGTTTCGGTTTCAGATGAGGTGACATGGATATTTGTAGCGGTATAGAATCCACTTTAAACAGTAAATACCACTCTAATACGTCGGTAGAGCGCTGAGCGAAGGGTTGGCAATTCTACCCATTATAAAGAAAAACATATTCTGTCTCGAAATATGCCAGTAGGCAAACGGCCTTGGATCACCATAGGACTATTGCACCAATGAAGAAGGTTTCGGTTTCAGATGAGGTGACATGGATATTTGTAGCGGTATAGAATCCACTTTAAACAGTAAATACCACTCTAATATGTCGGTAGAGCGCTGAGCGAAGGGTTGGCAATTCTACCCATTATAAAGAAAAACATATTCTGTCTCGAAATATGCCAGTAGGCAAACGGCCTTGGATCACCATAGGACTATTGCACCAATGAAGAAGGTTTCGGTTTCAGATGAGGTGACATGGATATTTGTAGCGGTATAGAATCCATTTTAAACAGTAAATACCACTCTAATATGTCGGTAGAGCGCTGAGCGAAGGGTTGGCAATTCTACCCATTATAAAGAAAAACATATTCTGTCTCGAAATATGCCAGTAGGCAAACGGCCTTGGATCACCATAGGACTATTGCACCAATGAAGAAGGTTTCGGTTTCAGATGAGGTGACATGGATATTTGTAGCGGTATAGAATCCATTTTAAACAGTAAATACCACTCTAATATGTCGGTAGAGCGCTGAGCGAATGGTTGGCAATTCTACCCATTATAAAGAAAAACATATTCTGTCTCGAAATATGCCAGTAGGCAAACGGCCTTGGATCACCATAGGACTATTGCACCAATGAAGAAGGTTTCGGTTTCAGATGAGGTGACATGGATATTTGTAGCGGTATAGAATCCATTTTAAACAGTAAATACCACTCTAATATGTCGGTAGAGCGCTGAGCGAAGGGTTGGCAATTCTACCCATTATAAAGAAAAACATATTCTGTCTCGAAATATGCCAGTAGGCAAACGGCCTTGGCTCACCATAGGACTATTGCACCAATGAAGAAGGTTTCGGTTTCAGATGAGGTGACATGGATATTTGTAGCGGTATAGAATCCATTTTAAACAGTAAATACCACTCTAATATGTCGGTAGAGCGCTGAGCGAAGGGTTGGCAATTCTACCCATTATAAAGAAAAACATATTCTGTCTCGAAATATGCCAGTAGGCAAACGGCCTTGGCTCACCATAGGACTATTGCACCAATGAAGAAGGTTTCGATTTCAGATGAGGTGACATGGATATTTGTAGCGGTATAGAATCCATTTTAAACAGTAAATACCACTCTAATATGTCGGTAGAGCGCTGAGCGAAGGGGTTGGCAATTCTACCCATTATAAAGAAAAACATATTCTGTCTCGAAATATGCCAGTAGGCAAACGGCCTTGGATCACCATAGGACTATTGCACCAATGAAGAAGGTTTCGGTTTCAGATGAGGTGACATGGATATTTGTAGCGGTATAGAATCCATTTTAAACAGTAAATACCACTCTAATATGTCGGTAGAGCGCTGAGCGAAGGGTTGGCAATTCTACCCATTATAAAGAAAAAACATATTCTGTCTCGAAATATGCCAGTAGGCAAACGGCCTTGGCTCACCATAGGACTATTGCACCAATGAAGAAGGTTTCGGTTTCAGATGAGGTGACATGGATATTTGTAGCGGTATAGAATCCACTTTAAACAGTAAATACCACTCTAATATGTCGGTAGAGCGTTGATCGAAGGGTTGGCAATTCTACCCATTATAAAAGAAAAACATCTTGTGTCTCGAAATGTGACAAAAGGCAGACGGCCTCTGACCACCATGGGGCTGTTGAGCCAATGGAGAAGAAGAATAGGTCATATTTTATCTGGTTGTTTCGTACTTATTAATTGTAACTTCATAATACAAAATCTTCAACTATATTTTTCATTTTCGATTCTCAATGTCTTTCTTCTGAATCTCATCAATAGCGTCTCTGCTATTGATTGCATTAGATCGAGTGTAATCATTTGAATATATTGTAGTATAATTTAAATACCTGTAGCTCTTATCTTTCGTAAATTATTTCAGTAAACAAAGAAAGATAATTTTGTTTTTTTAATTGTTTTGATTAATATTAATGTGATTTACATTTTATATACTTGAAATTAAGAAAATAAAAATATTACATGAATAATAATATGAATAATTAAAATCAGTGCAAATTTGTAATAATTGTACAACATTCGTATGCAATATATAATATTTACCAAACTGTATTTCCTGTTCCTCAGTTTTTGTAATTTATTTTATTTGCGGTATTCTAACAATTTTTTTGCTACATTAATTAATTTCAAAGGAATTGATCATATCATAGTAAAATTGTAATTTTTTTTGTTAGATGAGTCAATTAGTTAAAAACGGTATGCAAAAATAGTCACATTTTACGCTTGCATGTTGATTTTGAAATTTACATTACTTTTGCGTGAATTTATTACCATGACAGATTTTGAAGATTGAAGAATAATTAATTTCATCATGGAAATATGTTCACACACACATACACACACACACACACACACACACACACACACACACACACACACACACACACACACACACACACACACACACACACACACACACACACACACGTATATATATATATATATATATATATATATATATAAATATATACATCTTCAAAAGTGTCTTTGTTTTGAGAGTCCTGAATATGTAGTCCCGAAACTCAGAGTTTTTTCTATTGCGAATAGTATAACGGTTTTGTTATATGCAAGTCGTCTTATTCATTGGCGCCACGTCTCCAAGGCCGTCTGCCTACAGCCAGATTTTTGAGACAGGAGGTGTTTACTTTTCACGAGTAGGATTGTCAGTTCTACGCCGAACGCTTTACTGTCATATTAAATCTGTGGCTTGATGGCCGAGTGACCAGCACTCGGTACACAAGTTTCGGGTTCAGATTCCTGCGTGTGCCATGAATGTTTGTAGTGGTACGCCATTCCACTTTAAGCCGTAGGTCACTGTCTCATATGACCGTAGAGAGTCCCCAGAGCCCAATCAGACTTCTTCTCACCCACATCATTCCTAAACTGTATAGGGACAATTCAGCTCTATGCACAGTGATGTGGTGGGGGTGGTAGTTAAAAGTAGTCCTATTTGATCGGAACCAATAAACAATGATGCATTGTTATGATTGTATAATTTTTAGTTTAAAAAATTGCGGCCATTAACAAAAATGTCAAACTTATTTTGTGTAAAAAATTACAAATTCGACTAGATGACCTTACATTCCCTAAAATTGTTGGGAGTAAATGTATACACTTGAAACAATTTTTACTAAATCACACGTCATTCTATTCAAATATTTAGTACGGTGAGTTTAAATAAAATAACAATGGTGATCTACCAGAAATTGGTTTCCGTCTGACTTGTTGGTCATTTTTTGTCTAATAACAACCACACTTCAAGTGCTTCTTCATCGTAATCGGCCATAAATCATAACAGGAAGTTTGTGACGGGTCGAATTTGAAGGCTAACCTAAATGGTTTAGTATCGATTCTTCAACCCACAGTTATTTCAGACTGTCTGGCCCTGTGCTGCACAAGATAACAGAATTCCGTTCCCACAAGAGTGGGATGCGCTTATTGAGCTCTTCCGGGACCTCGCCGCTGTGATCTGAAAATGTTTCACCTCCGCTTCTGCTTCTTGTTGATTCTCCGGATGCAAGAAACTGCGCGTGGGTGCTCTTTGATGGTAAATTGACTGGAAAAGATGATTCCGTAATCAAATTACCTTTTTCAGGTTCGTCCCGAGTTAATGCTTGGATCTTTTTAATCAATGATGAGAAAATTTAATTGGTAGGAAGTACCGGAGATTTAAATTGTTGGACGACCAAAATAAATTAGTTTCAAGGAATGAATGTCGTTTAATTTTCATGAGAATTTTAATGATTAATATTTAAACTTTAATGTAATAATTAAAAAATTAAAAACTAATTTTAATTTTCAAATTAATATTAATTTAATTTTTAATTAATTTTTTTTATTTAATCCTTTTTTTTGTGTTTAAATTTTGCTTATTTTGTAGTAGATTAAATTAAAATCTTCAAAATTTGTGTTAACATATTTTCTGTAATTTGAAATATTAAATTTGATGATGATTTATTTTTTTTTTTTAAATTGAAATTTTTTATATTTCAAAATGTACATTATATATTAGTTATTTTTCATTATATCTAAGTTGTTCTCTATATGAGATGCTGGTAACTAATTGTGGTTGTATATTTTTAATTTATTTACTGGTTATACATTTCTGCTCATAACCTTCACTGTATAATTGTTGAAGATTCCAGACATAACATAACATCAATCTACATAACATGGTTGAGCATCAATCTACATTGAATTACCTTAATTATACTGAATTACCTTTAGAAGTAAATGGAGTAAAATCACATTTAATTAAAAATTGATGCAATAAATCTACACACCTACTGACAAAAATAATTTATAATTATATATGAATGCCGCTTAATTTTCATGAGTTTTTAAAGATTAATAGATTAAGATTAATTGCGCGTGGGTGCTCTTTTCTGGTAAATTGACTGGAAAATATGATTCTGTAATCAAATTATGTTTTTTATTTTCTTCCGAGTTCTTCAGAGCTTTTTGATTTTTTTAATCAACGATGAGAATATTTAATTGTTAGGAAGTGGAATATTTAAATTGTTGGATGGCTAAAAATGATGGGCTCAGGTCATCTGCCAACTGGCATATTTCGAGACAGGACATGCTTTCTTTTTACGGGTTAAAGTTGTCAGTCCTACGCTCTACAGTCATATTAGACCGAGATCTACTATTTAAGATGGATTTCGAATCAATGCAAGTATCTATGGCACCCTCCAAGGACTCAGAAACCTGTGGTACAGCACATTACGAAGCGGTTTACATTACTTTCCGTAAAGCTGGAATAAATGTATACATAATTTTTACTAATTCCAAGTTATTCGAAACACATATTTAGTATTGTTTTCGAAACAAAATGGCAACAGTGATCTACCAGAAACTGGTTTCCGTTTGACTTGCTGGTCATTTTTGTATAATAACAATCACACCCAAGTGCTTCTTCATCGTAATCGACCCTAAATCATAACAGGAAGTTTGTGATGGGTCGATTTTGAAAGCCAACCTAAATGATTCAGTATCGATTCTTCAAACACAGTTATTTCGGACTGTCTGGCACTGTGCTGCACAAGATAACAGAATTCCATTCCCACAAGAGTGGGATGCGCTTATT
The DNA here is from genome assembly GCA_021605095.1 of Caerostris extrusa. Lineage (NCBI taxonomy): Eukaryota > Metazoa > Arthropoda > Arachnida > Araneae > Araneidae > Caerostris > Caerostris extrusa. The sequence continues at coordinate 25,235 of BPLR01019940.1, forward strand.
GAGCTCTTCCGAGACCTCGTCTCTGATCAATGAGCGAACATGTTTCACCTCCGCTTTTGCTTTCTGTTGATTCTGCTGATGCAAGACATTGCGCGTGGGTGTTCTTTGATGGTAAATTGGCTGGAAAAAGATGATTCTGTAATCAAATTATTATTTTTAGGTTCTTCCGAGTTAATGCTTCGATCGTCTTAATCAACGATGAGAAAATTTAATTGTCAGGAAGTACGGAAGATTTAAATTGTTGGGAGACAAATTTAATTTTAATTTCAAGAATAAATGTTGTTTAATTTTTCATGAGATTTTTAATGATTAGTAATTTATTATTTTTATGTTTTTAAATTTTATTTACCGTAATAGAGTGAATTAATAACTTCAAAATTTATGTTAACGTATTTTCTATAAATTGAAATATTAAATTATAATGATTATATATATTTTGTAATTTGATATATCTCCAAATTACACATTATATATATATATATATATATTAGTTATTGTTCATTATATGCAAATTATTTTCAATATGAGATGTTTATAGCGACTTTCTGATTTTATATTTCTAGTTTATTTGATGGTTATATATTTCTATTCATAACCTTCATAGTATAATTGTTGGAGATTCGGGCAGACAAAAGATCAATATTTTAATTACCTTTAGAAAAAATGGAGTAAATTGAGATTTAATAATAAATTGACTCACTTTCAAAAGTTTACAGACATTTATAACATATATATGTAGCGTTTCTTCTTTTTCATTGGTTTAACAAGGAGAGCCAAGGCTATCTGCCTACTGTTAGGTTTTTCGAAAAAAAGTTTGGTTTGTCGCTCTACTGGTCATTTTGTACACATTAGGCTAATTAGACCGGGACTTACAGTTTAATGTGGATTCCGAATCACCAACAAACATTCATGCCGGTACCAAATGCCGGAGAACAAGCCAACTGTTCATCAGACCGCTTTGAGACGGGAGATGTTTACTTTTCAAGGGGTAGGGTTGTCAGCTCAACGCCCAACGTTCTACAGTAATATTAAACCAGGGCCTACGGTTTACCAGAAAGCATTTCAAACCATTACAAACATCCATGCAACACCTGGACTCGACCCACAACACCAGCGCCAGAACGCTAGTCACTCCCCCCATCAGGCCCCTAGTTTACATTCCTTTCCTTAAAACTGGAAAATATACACATGGAATAATTTTCACTAATTGCTTCAGTCTTTCGAATCACATTTTAATACTGTTTTCGAGTTTTAAATAAAATGGTAACAGTGATCTATCAGAAATTTGGTTTCCGTTTGACTTGTTGGTCATTTTTTGTATAATAACAACCACACTCCAAGTGCTTCAGCATCATCGTAATCGACCATAAAATCATAACAGGAAAATTTGTGATGGGTTGATTTTGAAGGCCAACCTAAACGATTTAGTATCGATTCTTCAACCCACAAATATTTCAGACTGTGTCCCTGGCACTGTGCTGCACAGGATAGCAGAATTACATTCCCACAAGAGTGGGATGCGCTTTATGAAGCTCTTCCGAGATCTCGTCCTGTATGATCAATAAGAGAAATGCTTTCCCTCCGCTTATTCTTGTTGATTCTCCGGATGCAAGAAATTGCGTAGCGTGCCTTTTGCTAGTAGTAAATTGACTGGAAAAGGTTTGATTCTGTCATTAAATAAACTTTTTTTACGTTTTTTTTTAGAGTTAATGCTTTGATCTTCTTAATCAACGATGAGAAAATTTAATTCTCAGGTAGTACAGAAGATTTAAGTTGTTGGGAGGACAAAATAAATTTGTTTTTAAGAATGAAATGTCGTTTTATTTTCAAAAGATTTTTAATAAGTACTATATTATTATTCTATCAGAGATACTGGTAACTAATTTCTTGTTTATTTGCTGGTTACATATTTCTGTTCATAATCTTCATAGAATATTTGTTGAAGATTCGAGCGGACCTAGCATCATTCTTTGATTTACCTTCAGAAGTAAATAGAGTAAAATTAGATTTAATCAGAAATTGATGTAAATAAATCTACTTTCATCAGTCTACAGAAAAAAGACAAAAATAATAAATATATAGGATAACTTTTTTCTTCATTGGCACAATAGCTCCATAGTGGCCTTCTGCCATCTATCATCTATCTTATCTATCAGTTTTAAAAATCTGTTTGCTGTAGTAACAAGTAAAGAATAACCTCGTATCGAAGTTCCAAGCAATTGAAACTAACTCATTTAATATATAAATTATAATTTTAATTGTCGATTTAACAGGTATTGTAAAAATATATTTCTACTAACTTTTAATAAAAGATTTTTTAAAATTAATGAATATTTAATAATTAGTAACAAATTCTATTAGTAATGCGTCATTACTTAATAGATTGTATTTAAATTAAAACATTTTTGAAATAAAATATGAATTATAATTTTGAAGCTAAATAATTTTTTTTTTCAAAATTTTCGAACTAAATAATTTATTTATTACTATATTCTAGTTCCTTTTGCATGCATTTTATTTTAAATTTATGTTTTATATTTAAATATTTATTTAAATTTAAATAAAAAATAAATTTATTTTAAAATTAATATAATTTATATTATTTTTTTATTATTATTTATATATATATATATTATTTATCTTAAATTTTATTTATATAAATTATTATATTTATTGTATGTATTTATTTGTATTTATTTAAAATTAAAAATATATTTATAAATTATTTATGTTAAATTTAAATAAAAAAAACTATAAAAAAACTATTTTTCGAATACAGCAAATTATTTTTTACAGTTTATACTATAAGGGTGTATCCTGACCATAAAAAGAATAATATCTGAGCAACTTTTTGATACAGAAACAAAACATTGAAATTTTATGTGTTGAAGGATTATTTAATTTTTTTTTTATTTCTATGTACTTTACATCTCAAACATTTTTATTTTATTTGTTGCATGAATAAAAATAATTAAAATGAATTCGAAATGTATAATATAACGCAATATTGTTCTGACGTAGAAAAAAAAAAAATTTTGAATGAATTTTTAAAATTCCTTATTATGTAAAAAGAATAAAAAAATATGCTTTCATAGCACGCCTTTCCGTATTCGTGGAATATTTATTGATTTATTTTAATGAAGTTCAAACATTGGAAAATACGAATAAATTAAAAAAGAATAAAATTAAAATATTATGCTTCCATTGTTTTTGGTTACAAGAACTATATTGTTTTTAGGTTTCTTAATAAAATGACTTTTGTTATGAAACCTTTTTAGCAAATATTGCAAAATTAAAATTACTTCCAATTTACTAGACATTCGTTTCTTTACATTGCGTGTTTCATTTATATTTATTTAGTAAAACATTATTTATTTAGTATGTGTGTTACATAATACAAGACACTTGTTCTTAAGTATCAAAATAAACGAGTCAGGATAAAGATAGATTTGATTTGGTTGTCGCTCTACTGTCATTTCGTGCACACTTTAGGCTAATTAAACCGGGATCTACAGTTCATTGTGGATTCCGAACCACTAACAAACGTTCATGCTGCTGCCAGGATTCGAACCTTAAACCTAAAGATAGAAGGATAGGTTGGAGAAGATATATCATTTATATTTTTAAATTATTTTAACGTTTTTTTGTAACACAGGATTATTTTGAGATCAAGATATGTAGAAGATACAGTTTGGTGGGGTTCTGATTTACTACTTTTCAACTTTGCTTTCTGTTTTGTAATATATATTACTGAGAATCTACCTAGCTGCATCCGCTTTACTATATGTCAGAACAATTTTAATTAAAGGGGATTTACAGATGAAAAAAAAGAAGGCTAACGGTGATAACACCCATTTCTTTGAATGAACTTTCCAGCACCACTTGGATTTGATTTTCGTTTTGTAGTATATATTACTGAGAATCTACCTAACTGTATCCACATTACTATATGCCAGAACAATTCTGATAAAGGGAATTTACAGATGATAAAAGTAGGCATCAGGTGGTGATAGCCTCCATTTCTTTGAATCGATTTTACAGTACAAGGACTATTTTGGTTTGCTTTTCGGTTTGTAGCATATATTACTGAGAATCTATTTAACTGCATCCACATTATGTCAGAACAATTTTGATTAAGGTGATTTAAAGATTGAAAGGGACGACACCTGGTGGTCTTCGCATCCACTTATTTGAGTGGACTTTCTAATGTAAGGACTTTCTGTCTTTGTTTTTCTCTTTTGAAAAGTGGGACGGGACTCGGCTTAGAAAAGTCAATGCAATATCCACCAAGGTACTTTTTTGCCTTAAGCAACCTTATGCATGTATTTCACAGTCAGTTAATTGTTTTGCATCAGTAATTAACAAAGGTTTCCATTTACTTCTTGATAAAAAAAAACTTAGAAAATAAATATTTCTAAATATTTTTCATCTATTTGACTGTTATGTTTGTTTAACTACTTGTTTATGAAATAAAAAGACTTTAAAGCACATTTTACAACTATAGCAAGAAAAGTTATATCCATTAAGATGTATTTACCGTTAAAATTAGGTATTTTCATCAAGAAAAGGCATTTCCTTCCATTCGGATCAAGAGGTGGGGTCTCCAGCTCAGGTTTTAAAAAGACGCATCAGTGGATATATCCTTTTAAATTAGCTAATATGCATCTGATATATGGAGCATGGAAAGAAAATGAATAAGCTCCTCGATCAGAAAACTGTTGAATCGTGAAATATTTGAAGTATTGCTGTTGTTATCGTGTCCATGATTTAAAATATAAGTCAAAGTCAAGTCAAAAGTTTTCACGATAGCGGTCGCCATTTGAAGAATTGAATGAGAAGTATAAACTATAGCACGAGTATTAAACTATATATATATATATATATATATATGCACTTGAATGGTGCGCCTACTGAAAACTATCTTGACAGAACAAATATTTAATATTTCCTTGTCTTTTGAGGAAAATCCAACTCCAACAAAACAGCGCTAACTTTGTTATCACCTGATGATTAAATTTTCTGAGTAATTATTTGAATACCATTTATGGAAACTAGGTCAATCGAGATAGACCTTTCGTCATAAAATGATCATAAGATTTGACATTCATGGATTTTGTGTTTTTGGAGATGCTTAAATAGCATCATACTTATATAGCAGCATAGATAATATGATACTGTGTAAGCATTGTTACCATGATCATAAGATTTGACATGCATGGATTTTGTATTCTCGAGATACTTAAATAGCATTATATATGATAATATGATACTGTTCAAGAATAATCATCATGATCATAAGATTTGACAGGCATGGATTTGTATAATAATATAAAAATAGAATGGGTAGCATATGAAAATAACATCGTGTATAAAAATAGCATCATATACTATAATATGATACTGTGTAAGCATAGTCACCATGATCGTAAGATTTCACATGCATGGGTTTGTGTTCTGTAGCATCATATACGATATACGATATTATGCTACTGTGTAAGCATAGTCACCATGATCGTAGATTTCACATGCATGGGTTTTGTGTTCTGTAGCATCATATACGATATACGATAGTATGCTACTGTGTAAGCATAGTCACCATGATCGTAAGATGCATGGGTTTTGTGTTCTGTAGCATCATATACGATATACGATAGTATGCTACTGTGTCATAGTCACCATGATCGTAAGATGCATGGGTTTTGTGTTCTGTAGCATCATATACGATATACGATTGTATGCTACTATGTAAGCATAGTCACCATGATCGTAAGATTTCACATGCATGGGTTTTGTGTTCTGTAGCATCATATACGATATACGATAGTATGCCACTGTGTAAGCATAGTCACCATGATCGTAAGATTTCACATGCATGGGTTTTTTGTGTTCTGTAGCATCATATACGATATACGATATTTATTTGTGTAAGCATAGTCACCATGATCGTAAAGATTTCACATGCATGGGTTTTGTGTTCTGTAGCATCGTATACGATATACGATTGTATGCTACTATGTAAGCATGGTCACCATGATCGTAAGATTTCACATGCATTTGTTTTGTGTTCTGTAGCATCATATACGATATACGATATTATCCATAGTCACCATGATCGTATAAGATTTCACATGCATGGGTTTTGTGTTCTGTAGCATCATATACGATATGACGATATACTGTGTAAGCATCACCTGAAAGCGATTTCAGTCATTGCATAAGATTTGTCTTCATTATACATGGACGAGAATTCGACTCGATGAACTCCAAACAAGATTTTGTCATTAGCCTTCTAATTGCAACAGTGTATAATTAATGGAATCTTTGCAAACATATGACAATATAAGCTCCAAGGATGTGAAGTTTGTATATGTGCTGATGATTGTTCTTTTGAACCTCTATTTTAAAAAGAGAATAATTAAAATTGCATATGTTGTGTTTGTATTTTCTTTCGTTATTTGAATTTTTCTTAGAAGTAGCACTAAACTTAAATAAATGTTCTACATCAATAGTAAATATTTTAAAATCCTTTTATTTCATGGATTCAGAGAAATAAATTAAAAATCTCCTGCAAAATTTTTATAAATAATTTGCAATCTTCTGCTTTAACTTAAAAATTTATAAACTGCATCAATGTTTCGAATTAAAAAAAAAATGTATAACTAGAAAACGGTTTAATTAAAATTTAAAATTGATGAAGCATTTTGAAAATACTTAACCATTCAAAAAATAAGTATCGAGGTTATATTTATCGTTAAAAATAGAAAATGAATTTTTATTAATTTTAAAATTATAAATTATTGATTAATTAAAATGAAAATCTATAATAATTTATTCAAAGAGAAAAATGTATTGCATCACATTATCATGAATTCATTTATTATTGAATAATATTTGAGTTAACCACCGTGTTCAAAAATAAAGCAAAATTTAATTGAGAATACGATGTGACTACATTTTATTAAAAATAATATGCTTAAAACTCTGATTGCATACAAGTTAAATTTTAATTATTCATTTCATTTTCGTAATGTTAAATTAATTAACTATGAATAATAAATAAATTCAAATAAAAGACATGGGTTTCAAACTATGGCATGAGACTTTCCAATTTCAATAAGGAATTTTTGATTAGGATACGAATTAAATTTTTTCATTTGAACTGCAGTTATTAGATTGAATTAGAAATAAGAAGGTTGAAATCTAGATCGGAAATAAGATTAATAGTATCCGGAAAACATATTTTGAATCCTGACTTTATTTAATTTTAATTATCTGTATTGTTTAATACTGAAGTATAAGGAACAAAAAGGATGATATATATAACAACAAAACAAATATTAATTAATTAAAGCACTAAATAGTTTTATCATATGAGTAAATTATTTATTTATTTATCAAACGCTAAACAAATGATTGCTATTAGAGCGCCAAGAAAGTACTACTGTGCCCAAGGAGTAAGACCGATTTTTTTCAAAGACTCTTTATTTATTCTTCAAAATTTATTTCATCACCTTCAAAGTAATCACCTCCGGACACAATGCACTTATGCCAAATTTTTCCAATCCTCAATGCATGCTAAAAACACATCGACAGGAATAACCTTCAAAGTGTGCGGCGATTCTCATTGAATCTCTTCAATCGACTTCAAATGGTGTCCCGGAGTGGTTGTTTGAGTTTAGGGAATAGCCAAAAGTTGCACGGTGTGAATGCGGTGATTGAGGAGCGATATGAGTTTCATTTTGGCGAAAATGTCACGAAGAATCAATGCAGTGTGAGCTGGCGCATTCAGTGTTTTCGGTACCAATCGAGATTTGACGCGTTTGAGGCCCAAAATGGAATTGTCCGAATCTTATTAAAATTCAAACATCTTCAGCAAGGTCTCTAATTGTAAATCGACGGTTTGCAAGCACCCGATCTTTAAATTTTTGGACGTGAGCTTCGTCGGTTGAGGCTGACAGTCGACCAGTGGGCTTTTAGTCTTCAACGCGTTCTCTGCGTTCTTTGAACTGTTTATACCACTTCTAAATCTTTATTTTCGATATAGGAATGTTCCCCGAATGCCTTCTGCAACATTTTATACATTTACACAAACAAAATTGAATGCATGTTCTTTGCTCCATTAATTCAGACATTTAAAAAATTGGCGGAATCGGAATTTAGCGTCTCACAAAGCCAAGCGTAACTCAAACACTAATGAATATTTTGACATCAAATTTCACACAAATGTCAATGGCAGCGTCAGCAACCAAAAAACAAACAAAAAAATTTAAATTCCATAAGCCCCTGGAATTTTAAAATGAAAATTGGTCTTACGTTTTGGAGACAGTAGTAAGTATATGATAAAAATAGAACGTACTTTATGGTCAATTCAACAGATGCTTATGTTACAAAATTTTTACCTTTACACTTATGATTGTTTTAATTAAATTTCATGATAATTTTTTTTATTCCTATTTCCATTAATATTTCTCCATACTAAATTAAACCTTTACATACATTAAATAAACAACAGTTATGTATAAAAAGTAATATTTCTAATTTTTTCTATTTTAAAATAAGAAGGATACTTATATAAAAATTATTTTCACTCCTACTAATTAATAAAACTAATTATCAAGAAACATATTTCTAAAAAAAATAAAGAGTTTTTAATTGGAGTTTACTATTTTTATATAATATACCAATATACCACCGCGTTTATGCGTATATACACTGAAGTGACAAAAGTCATGGGATACCTCTTAATATCGTGTCGGCCCTCCTTTCGCCCGGTGACGTGCAGCAACTCGACGTGGCATGGACTCAACAAGTCGTTGGAAGTCTTCTGCAGGAATATTGAGCCATGCTGTCTCGATAGACGTCCATAATTGTGAAAGCGTTGATGGTGCAGGATTTTGGGCACGAACAGACCTCTCGATGATGTCCCATAAATGCTCGATGGGATTTATGTCGGGCGATCTAGGTGGCCAGATCATTCGTTGGAATTGTCCAGAATGTTCTTCAAACCAATCGCGAACAGTTGTGGCCCGGTGACATGGCGCATTGTCATCCATAAAATCCCATCGTTGTTTGGGTACATGAAGTCCATGAATGGCTGCAAGTGATCTCCAAGTAGCTGAACATAAGCATTTCCAGTCAATGGTCGGTCCAGTCGCACCAGAGGATCAAGTCCATGCCATGAAAAAACAGCCCACACCATTACGGAGCCACCACCAGCTTGAACAGTGCCTTGCTGACAGTTTGGGTCCATGGCTTCGTGGGGTCTGCGCCACACTCGAACCCTACCATCAGCTCTTACCAACTGAAATCGTGACTCATCGGACCAGGCCACGGTTTTCCATTCATCTAGGGACCAACCGATATGCTCACGTGCCCACGAGTCGCTGCAAGCGATGTCGTTCTATCAGTAAAGGCAGTCGAGTCGGTCTTCTGCTGGAATAGCCCAAGAAAGCCAAATTTCTCCGCACAGTTCTAACAGACAAGTCCCTTGTACGTCCCACATTGATTTCTGCGGTTATTTGACGCAGTGTTGCTTGTCTGTTAGAATTTACGACTCTTTGCAGACGTCGCCGGTCTCGTTCGTTAAGTGCAGGCGGTCGACCACTGCGCTGTCCATGGTGGGATGTTATGCCTGAAATTTCATACTCTCGGCACACTCTTGACACAGTGAATCTGGGAATGTTGAATTCCCTAACGATTTCGAAATGGCATGACCCATGCGTCTAGCTCCAACTAACATTCCGCGTTCAAAGTCTGTTAATTCCCGTCGTGCGGTCATCATCACGTCAAAACCTCTTCACATGAATAACTTGAACAGAAATGAAAGCTCTGCGAAAGCACTGCGCATTTTATACCTGTTCTATGCGACGCTACTGCCATCTGAAAATTTGCATATTGCTATCCCATGACTTTTGTCACTTCAGTGTATATGCGTCCCCTTATTACTATTTTAGGAAACAAAATAGCAAAATTTCAGTAAGTCCATACCTTCAAATGCTTTAAATTATTTTTTTTAAATTTGTAGTTACCTGCAAGACAAATTGTTTTAACTGTACTCGTCAAACCTGGATACGGTTCAAAACAAATTTCTGATTTCTTGTATCAATATAAAAGAAAGAAATTGTATTCAGTGGTATATTTCATTCAAAGCAGATAAAAAAATACTTGTAAAAGTAAGAATACTTTATTTTTACAGGAAGAAATCTGTTGGAAAATTCCATATTCGTTTTGCTTTTCCACTTAAAGTGAAGGAAACTTCAAAAAATCGAAAGAAGTACAGCTGAATCTCTGACATTGCTTGAAGAAAGGAAAGAAACAAGCCAATTTTTCAAATAAAAATTTTTCTGTGAAGTTCACGTGTAGTGATCGATAATGTTAAAAATAAGTCTGTGCTTTTCTTTTTGTTGAAATTCGAAAAAAAAAAAAAAAAAAAATGTATAAAATGTGTTTAAATTCTTATATTGTAGAACTTTAAATTGTTTATTCTGGAAACTAATTTTTATTAAAATGTATATTTTTGTAAATTTAATATTATAAAAATTATTTATTAATAATTAAAAAATTAAAATAATTAATTAAATATGAATTATTTTTTTTTCTAATGCAGCTGGCAAACACTTAGACTGTCAATAGCGAATTATATAATTAATGATGTATAATTACATATGTAATACGTAATGTAATTAAATACTTAATGTAATAATTAATATATAATTACATATTAATAATAAAATACAATAATAAATTAAATAAAATTATATTTTAATAATATTAAAATATTATTAAAATATTATTTAATAATATTAAAATAATAAAATAATTAAATATAATTTTATTTATTATTCTCTAAAAATTATTATTTTATTAAAAATAAATTTATTTCTAAAATTTATGTTGCAATTTTAATTTTTTTTATTGCCGTATGTTACTTTATTAAACATAATGTCTCTAAATTTAGTTTATTAAAACCTTTATCCTAATAATTTGGTTGTAAATATAACTAAATTTATTATATATATAAACATACATATATTATAATAACATGCTTTCACATTATTAATCAGCATCTATTTATGATTGACTTGAGCTGAAAGCTTAAAATGTTTTCTACCTTTTCTCATTTTTTTCATTACAAATATTGATCCATAAATTTAAAATTACTTAGTATTTGGACTTAATTTGAGATTTGCAGGGGGTTGGTCGTTTTTGAGATACTAGATGCAGAGGTTTTAGAGCTAACACTTTTATTTACATGCCCAAACATACATACAATTGGTTAATATTTAACACATATTTCAAGTAAAAAAGATAATTAGAGCTTTTGTGGAAGGAGCCTACTGCATCGCATCGCATCGTTGCACGAAAATATAGAACCGTTTTGGTAAATGTCTGTAGACCAGTAAAGTTTCTCCTGAATGCTATAGCGAACACTATTGCCAACTTGTCAGAGCGGAGGAGGGATAGTTACAGACTATAATTATCCTTCACTTCTTGAAACCTTTTACACTGTATGCTTTATTTTGTAGATTAAAGAATATTTATCTATAAAATTGCTATAAGAATTGTAATGTTTTAGTCCATTTAGTCATTGTTTGATTTTTAGTATATTAAGTTGATTTTAGTCATTTAATAGATTGTTTTTAGTCCATCCAAAGCTTGTTATAAATTTTAAAATAAGCCGAAATAACTGCCCATTTATGAATACTAATGTGCTTATGATTTCTTTTTTGCTTCTTTTATTTCGGCGAAAAAATTACCTGCAGTACAATATACAGTGAAAAACTTCTTCTGTATTTTTCAATTTCAAATCTGTAAAAGATCTTTTCAAAAGACATGGCCTCTTCTTGGACTATCTCATACTACTCTCTGTGTCTAAAACGTAAGATAACTTTTCAATTTAAAAATTCCGTGGCCTATGAGATTTCAATTATTTTTCCTTTTTATGATTTTTTTCTTTTTAAACGTCAAATTTCACACAGATGTCAAGGACAGTGCCATCAACCTAAAAGAAAAAAAAATTCCATAAGCCCGCGAATTTAAATTGAAAATCGGACTTACTTTTTTTACATAGTAGTCTCATAAATTTATGTTTATTTAAAAAATATCAGCGATAATATTCAGAGTAGTTATTTGTGTAAAAGCACTTACATGTCTTTGAAATACATTTCGATTTATAAAAATATATTAATAAAAAATTTGTTACCTATTAATTGAAAATTGTTTAAATAGTTAGCATATTCGCTTTGTTGGAAAAACAGTCTTTATTTCTCAGACGTAGCTCTCACAAAACTAATTATTTTACTTATCATTTTAAAATTTATTAATCTCATAACATATTTTCATTATTATAAATGCTTTAGAATTTAGTTTCAAAACATACATAAATGCTATTTCTCAATTTTTTGAGAATAAAGGCGAAATTCAACAGCATAATAAAGAGAAAGATAGAGAACAGAAAATTGGAGAATAAAATGCTTTTTGTCCAAAACGTTTCATCACTTATTATATACGGAGCAATGGAGAATGCTGAAAGCCTTTTAATTCTGTACAACTCCTTTCATTTCGAGAAATCATTTAAAATATTCCCATTTTTGAGCTCTTATTAGCAAATAATATATTATTTGAAAGATTTTCTAATAATGAATTTCTTCCTTTCATATAAAGACGACAAATATGAATTAAATTATTTCAGAAATTATTTTAAGAAGTGATCTTATCAACTTTAAAAATTTTTCTTATAAATAATATACATGTTTGTAAAGAATAATATTTAATGGATTGAAATTCTTTAATAATAAAATGAATGTTAGTCATAAAAGAAAAATTTAATATTAATATCTCATTTTGCTTAGGAAGCATTTTAACGATTACAGAAAATTGTATGAATAGATAAATTGTTTAATAAGTGACTCTTATATATACATACATATACATATATACATACCTATATATATATATATACTGCAGTGTCAAATGTAAGACCAATTTTCAATTATTCCAAGGGCTTGTGGAATTTTCAATTTTTTTCGTAATAGTATTTCCAAATCATATGAAACAGAAAAAAAAGCCATTAAGATAACAAAATGCAATGGAACAAAAAAAAATCTATACTCATAGTTTAATAAAACAATTCCATTTGTTGTTATTTCACAATACATAAGTTAGGGCACTGCATACTACTGTGTCCAAAAGTAAGACCAATTTTCTATTTAAAATTGTCGGGGCTTATAGAATATCCTTTTTCTTTTTTAGGTTGCTGGCACTGTCCCTTGACATATGTAAAATTTCATGTCAAAATATTCATTAGTGTTTGAGTTAGCTTGATTTTGTGAGACGCTAAAACTGATTGCGGCGATTTTTGAAATGTCTAAATTCATTGAGCAAAGAACTTGCACTCTAAATTTTATTTGCGAAAACATATAGAATGTTGCAGAAGGTATTCAGTGAGCATTCCTATATTGGGGAAAAAATGTTTACAAGTGGTAGAAACAGTTTAAAGAAGATCGAGAACGCGTTGATGACGAAGAGCCTCTGGTCGACCATCAATCTCAACCGACGCTTTTTTATCACGTCAAAAACATTATAGATGTTTGCAAACCGTCGATTTACAATTTGAGACCTTGCTGAGGATGTTGGAATTTCAAAAGGATCGATCAATTCCATTTTGGGCCTCAAACGCGTCATATCTCAAAAACAATGAATGCTCCAACTCACACTGCATTGATTCTTTGTGACGTTTTCGTCAAAAATGAAACCCATATTTCCACAACCACCTTATTCACACCGTGCGACTTCTAGCTATTTCTCTAAACTCAAAAGACCACGCTGGAGACACCGTTTTGAGTCGATTGAAGAGATTCAGCGTGAATCGCCTCGCGCTTTGAAAGGCCATCCCAGCCGATGATTTTTTTTAGCATGCATTGATCATTGGAAAAAAGTTCGCTTACGTGCATTGTTCGAAGGGTATTACTTTGAAGGCTATGAAATAAATTTGAAGAATAAATAAAGATTTTTTGAAAAAAATTGGTCTTACTTTTTTGGGCACAGTAGTACATCCTTAAATCACAGCAGAATCTGAGATGATAAATGAAGATGGAGAATAAGGGGTGTAGGCCTTTTGCTGAATGAATCAATGCATATTAGGATAATCATAAACTATTGTACAGGATAAACATATCCCAAATAAGTCCATGCAGCTTACTTATGAATTGTATGAGGCGAGTTATCAGGTATCTTAAGCTTTATTGCTACTTGTTTCAAACAACAAACGTATAATATTTGTAATAAGATCGCTAAAAAAGATAACTCAATTTGAATGAAAAAAAAATAAAAAAGGTACAATTATTAAAAATTACTTATTAATAAAAATATTATTATAGTATATGATACGTTTAAAATACACAAAGACGTTTGCTATTTATCGAGATTTTACAGATATTATGCATTATGTATTCTTTTTGTGTTTAATATTATAAAAACAGGTATTAGAAAACTTTTCTGTGTTTTCGACTGATGTGGAAATTGCTTACACCAAAGTAAAATAAAAAAATAACAGGTGAAATAAAAAATAACATATAAACTATTCAATTAATGTCTTAGTATCATCCAAAGCAATACGTAACT
>BPLR01019941.1:0-21114 GCA_021605095.1 Caerostris extrusa
CTGAGGCGTGTATTGTTCATAGCTCAAAAGAAAAGTACAGATTCCAAGTAACTGGAGGCGAGCATTACTTCAATGAAATGTACAGATTCGAATTCCCTAGAAATGTGACACGAGACACTAGTTGGTGAATTCCAACCTATAGCTTCTTACATGCTAGCTGACAAGTTATTTTTTGAGCTTTGAATCGGTATATAATTCACACGGAATTTTTTCTGAGCTCTGAATCGTTTTTTTTTTTTTTTTACAAATTCATGAACGTACAAAACATATTTTATGAATCCATGAGGCACAAAATGTAATTTTTATTGAAAAATCTTCACTTTAAAAATTTCACGAAAATAAATTAAAAACCTTATTGGTCATATTATTTTCAATTACATTTCACAAATATTCAAGAAACAACAACGATACTTTTATTTAATGCTTTTGACAAATTTTTTATAGTTGCTCCATTTATTGGCATTTGCTTACGAATTCGAAATGACCTTGAAGTTCATATCGAAATTCAACTTGGTGAACAATGCATTGTTTTCGAATGACTTCTATTTGCAATTCTGCAATTCATCAATAATAACTTTTTTTTTTACTAATTCATGAATGTAAAAAACAATTTTCATAAATTTATGAATGTAAAAAATAATTTTCATAAATTCATGACACACAATGTGTAATTTTTATCGAAAAATCTTAATCATTATTTAAAAAAATTTATGAAAATAAAAAAAAAAAAATTAAAAACCTTATTGATCAGATTATTTTCAATTATATTTCAAAAACATTCAAAGAACAACGATGCCACTTTTATTTAAAGCTTTTGACACATTTTTTATAGTTGCTCCATTTAATCGCATTTATTTATTTTACGAATTCGAAATGACCTTGGAGCTCATATCGAAATTCAACTTGGAGAACAATGCATTGTTGTCAAATGACTTCTATCTGCAGTTCATCAATAATAACATAGTGGAAAATTCCTTTGACAGATGAATGCCAGTGAATGATTGAAAAGTTTTATTTGATTGATGGCTGAATTTTTCGAGCTTTTAATGCCTGCTCGTTTTGAAATGCATATTGATGAAATTTATGCACTTACTTATTCAATACATAATTCGTTTTAGAACGTACAATACTTCAGATCATTAATAAATATAGAAAAAATCTGTCAATATTGTCATGCTGACCTCATAGCACTTTATATAGTAAGAACGAATACACAAACACAATTTTGAACCCACTCAAACATAAAGTATGTCAAAATATGCCCACTGCTATTCTGAAATGAAAGAGTGCTCTAATATTAATAATATTTTCTCAACAACATAATGACACGTTGTTGATAGCACGAAATATATAGAATAGGAAAGGAAATGTATATTCCTGTTGCATATGGGCTATTTTATAATCCAATTCCATCTAAAAGTTATGATGCTTTTGCATTATTAAATAAAATAAAATAAAATAAATATATTCAAATAGATTATTTTAAGACATTTGATAGATCCAGTACAGCATGTCAAAGTAAAATAATGTGCAATTAATAAAATAAAGTAAAATTCAACGTTGCAATTTTAACAAACATATAACAACGATATTAACGATATTAATAATATTTTCCAAGGTACAACAAAATGACACGTCGATAACACGAAATATACAGAAACAAGTAATATAAAAAAAATTTTAAAGTCAATTCCTACTTTTTTTTTCACTCTATTGCAGAAAAGTCAATTATACATAATTTTCATTCATTTTTTTAAATTTATCTGGCGCCATCTATTAGTAGATATATGCAACTTAAATCTAAAAAAAAACTAAAATTAATTAATTAAATTTAATTACTGAATTAATATTTGAATAAAACTGTATTAACATCCAGTGTCATCCACTACAAGTTTAAAAATGTATTTGAACTTGAGTGGATGAATAAAGAAGTATTTTATGAACGATTGAAAATTTGAACAAGATATATATAGGAGAGTGTGAGCTAATAGAAGGAATTGAAAAATACGAAACGAAAAGAATACGAAAAGGAAATGTATATTTCTAGAAACGAAAAGAAATGTATATTTCTGCTTTCTGTGGGTTATTTTATTTACCTATTCCACCTTAAAATTACGATGCTTTGCATTATTAAACGAAATAAAAGAAAAATTTATTGAAATAGATTATTTAGAAATATGTAATATATCCAGTATAAATGACTCGATATGTATAAATGAATAATATAAATGAATGAGTATAAATGAATGATATAGTATAAATGAATGATAATGTGCAACATCGCCGCAGTGCAAATCCAATGTTGCGATTTTAACAAACGTACATAACATACAACAACACAACAAAAAATAATGTTTTACAAAGTGTTTTAAAATAACATCACTGTTAGTTTATAATTTTTCAGAAAACATTAATTTTTTTTTGTTAGCTACTTTCCTTTACTTGTTTCCTTTAATAAGATCCCATTTCTTACATAAATTTCCTGTTGAATTATATTTTCATGGTGTATTTATGTGCGTGTTTCTGGCTCTGCAGAGTACTGAATGTAGTTCAATTGTGACATTTAGTTTTAGTTTTTGAATTAAAAAAGTTAAAAATTAGTAAAGATTTTTTTTTTTATGTCTGTAAATTCTTTTTCTAGTTTATTTTTTTTTTTTCTATTTTGCTTTTTCTCTGTGATGAAGGTTGTAGAGGTTCATTACAATTTCATGCACATGTGGTGATGTGGATTTGGTTTGGTTTTGTTGTCTCTCTACGGTCATTTTTTGCACACTTTAGGCTAATTAGACCGGCACCTACGTTTTTATGTGGATTCCGAACTACTAACAAACATCCACCACCAGGATTCGCACCTGAAGCCCATGATAAAGGTCAGAACGCTAGACAACTAGCCATCAGGCAGCGGTATTGGCGAGGAGTAAAGATTAGAAGCTAGTTGCAAAGGTACGTATGTGGTTTCGATTTTATAATTTTATTAGTTATGAAGAAAAAAATTTTTAATATGAGTTGTAGAGATGATAGTTCTGCAAGGCCTTCATGCCTCAAAAAAGAAATTTTTAATCCGTTAAACCTAACAGAGGATGGAATTGCAAATTAACTGAGCTTTCAGTAGTACTCGAGTTTATGTTAATAATGAGAGCAATACGAAAGTCACAGTGTGCTACACATTTAATTAGCTAGAAAAATTGAGGTACTTTGAAATGTTTTGCAGAACTTGTTTCGAGAATGAGGAAGATTATGTAATAATGATAATAATAATAGAAGGATGGGTACATGTTTTTTAATTGATCAATAAGTTATTCCTAAAAGCGTTTTAAGGTTTCCATTTCACTAACCTTCATGTTTAACTTACAGATTTTAATTTCAGTAATATTTATTATTCTGGAAGTAGGGATATTTTCCTACTCTTTGGTGTAAGGAGAAATCTCAGATAATTAGCCACCAATCAACTTGACATTGCGGTGTTTCGTTTATTAATATCACTTTGTTTTTCCTTTTGTTTCAGTTTTCTGGACTGAACTGGGTCAGTGGGTGACATTTTGGATTTTCGAATAATGGAAGTTAAGCTCAAAACCTGAGACGATTTGCACGCGCAGTTACAATCATCGTGTCACTTTGTTAAAACAATGACAACGGACGTCTTTTTCTGTATTCAAACCAAAGCCCCCTACAAATTCGTTCCGTAAATTTTCTCTGGGCTTTCAATAATATTTAAAGATGTTTAAAATTGAAAAAGTTCATTGTTATTTGCGTGCAGGTTGGGCAACCAGATTGTAGCTGCATGTAGTTGTGTTGAGATACTTAAGGCACAGGTTGGAGAACTCACAGTTTTATTTACACCCGCACACACACCATGCGCATACAATTAGGGACAGACAACATTTAAAGACAGATAATTATAGATTCTTGAAAGGATTCCACTTCTAAGCAGTAAACCCGATACTTAGCTAAGTGCATGACGCGCGAAATATACTTCCTCCTCATATTAGAATCTAAAGGCCGACTAATATGCAGGACTCCGTTAAACATATTTCCTTTCAGGATGAGAGACTATAAACTAAACGTTTCTCAGCTGTACCGCAGGTTGCGCTGTACTTCCTCTGAAGTGGGTCTTGAGGCCTACTGACTATTTCTCCTAAACGCCACAAGGCGCCACGCTCTTACCGGTGTGTATGAGGAAGCACGATTACATGAAGCGTTTTTTTAAATGTTTTGTATTCTTTAATATTCTCTGGTTCTCAATGCCACAAGGTTCGAGTCCCGGCTGTGCCATTGGTGTTTGTAGTGGTTCGGAATCCACTTTAAACCGTATGTCCTGATCTACTATGACTGTAAGATCGTTGGGCGTAGGGATGACAACCTATCCCATAAAAAAAGAAAGAACATCCCCTGTCTCGAAATCTGCCATTGGGCAGACGTCCTTGGCCCACCATGGAGCTGCTGCGCCGATGATGACGATTCTTTGTATGTAAAATTCAATTTATAAATTCTTACATAAATAAATGAATTTTTAATCTTTTTACATTAAATAGTAATATAATAAAACAACATCAATAATTTATAAGGATTAAGAAAAATTTAAGTCGAAAATTAACTGTATATCATTGGGATCCATCAACTATCAAATCCTTTACTGGTTTCTTCCTTCCACTGATAGAATAGTGCTTTAATGATTCCTCCTCAGAACCCATCGAAACTTTGCGATCATGCATCTTCCAACAGCAGTGCATTCCGTGGCGATGGAAGGGGAGTGGAGGGGGAATGAAACGAAAGGGAAACCGCTGGGACTCGAACCTGAAACCCGTGTTACCAAAGGTCCGAGCGCTAGCCATTTGGTCATCAAGCCGCAGGGGAACATGTAGCTTGAAAATATGCTACGAATGCGAGTAGCACTAACCCCTACACCGCTCTACGATCCTATTAGGCCGCGACGGTTTAAAGTGAATTCGAACCACTACAAATATCCATGCCACCAACAGGACTCGAACCTGACAAACCTGTGGTACCGAGCGCTAGAGTGTTAACCACTCGGCCCTCAGGCTCCAGTAGAAATATAATAAAATAAAATAAATAAGGCACAATGATAAGGAAGGATTTAAATCGAAAGTTAACTGTATATCATTGAGATCTAACAACTATCAAATCCCTTACTGGTTTCTTCCTTCCACTGATTAAATGGTGCTTTATACAATGATTCTCCCTTAGACCCAATCGAAACTCTGCAATCATGCATCTTCTAACAGCAGTGCATCCGGGGGGTGAAACGGAAAAGGGGGAGGAACTGAAGACGGATCGCCCCCTTTTCTTTCGGTACGTGATGAAGAGGATGGCTCGCTGAGCTATGTTTAGCCAAAACATTAATAAACGCAAAAGCAAAAAAAAAAAACGTCTTTAATGAAAACGGCCGTTTCTTCGAGTCAGCGAATATTTCAATCAGGCCCAACGAGGGAAATCCCAAGTGTTGTTCCAAGTGGCAGTTTTATTATGTGCCACTGGAGCACCAGATCGAGAGAGATAAAGAGGGGGAGATCTTTTGAATGGAGAGACATTCATTAAAGGATGCACCAAGGGTTATTCATTTAATGCTTTCCGTTTTCTTAAGGAATTTTCATGATCAGCTACATTAATTTCCCTAATTTTCGGAAGTTTCATGTTTTTTTTATATTAATATCACTTTCTTTTTTGTGGGCTGAAGTAGTTTGATGGATAGTACGTTAGGTTTCGAATTAAAGAAGCTTGGTTCAAAAATCCGAAACAGTTTATCGTTAGGGTTGGGGATATACGAAAATATTATGATCGTTTTTATAAATACAAAAAAAAGTAAATTGAAATTGAGTCTTTCTAAAATTTCTCTATTTAGCTACATTTATAAACAAAATCCACAAATACTTCAAACTACACAATTCTTATAACTTCTATTTGTTTATTACTGATATTTTTTGACAAAATAATAATAATAATACATACATACATACATACAAACATATGTGTGTGTGTGTGATATATATATTAACTTCTTTGCTTTCAAACAAAATAGTTTTTTTATTAGTTTTATGAAATAAAAATGAACTTAAGCTTATCAAATTAATCTTCTAAATCTCAAACTAAAACTATCAATCATTTTTTTGCACTTATTTTTAAATAAGTTTAATTTCTTTTCCACAAATTATCTATCAAACAAAACCTATAAATAAGTTATTTACTGATTTCTTTATTAAAATAAAATTAATGTATGCTTGACAAAAAAATTTCATTCATCTGAAATAAAAAAAAATATATATATCAAACATTTTTTCTCCTTTTCCTCTTGGTTGTTTTAAATAAAAATTTATTTAAGCTTGACGAATTATTCTCCTAATTCTCAAACTAAAACTACCAATCAATCTTTACATTTAAAAAATAAGATAAATTTCTGCTCCACAAATTATCTACCATTATTCTCAAAACAAAAACTATAAATAAATTTTTTTATTGATTTCTTTAATTAAAATGAAATGCTTGACACATTATTTTCATTAATCTCAAATAAAAAAAAATATATATATCAATCAATTCCTACAGATTGTTTTTAATAAAATAAATTAAATTCTATTAGACAAATTAAATTCATTACTATCAAATTTACATAATTAAATACAAATGTATATCAGGGCGTATACCTCATCATGTAGGACACACGTTTTTCTTTGCTCAACAATCAACTCACTCAATCCAAGGTTCAAGGCCATTTACCTTATTTTAAAACACAGAGCAATCTTCATTAAAATATTGACCCAGAGAGATGTCCGTCTGCCTTGCATGCAAATGAGCAAGACTGCAAGCCGCGATCATTTAAACGAGGTCCTCTTTTAATACTTAACTGTCTGCCAGCTAGTTTGGGAGCGAGCTCTGGAAATTAGGGATCTCGTTTGTGGAAGAGGCCTGCCGCCTCCATGTACCAGTTGGAAGGACTTTTTATGTGGGTGGTACATTTCGCTTTCGACAGCCTCGCCAGCCGCCTCAGTCGTTATGGGAATGGTTTATCAATAAACAGATAACTAGCTTCAGGATTCTATTAGTACTGGATTCCGAGATGACTTGTTTAACTCAAGATTTAGCCTCCAAGTTAGCGTATAATCAAAGATAAGGTAAGAAATTAACTTTGTGATTGAGTCTGCTACGTATGTGCAGGTTTAATTCTTTAAAATTAATATTACTCTCAAAACGGGAAAAATACTATACAATCTTCAACAAATTAATTAATAATTTAAGTAAACAAAGAATTCGTCGCATAATAACCCTCGTAAAACATATTTTTCTTTAATAACATTTATTGATATCGTTTTTAAATATTGTAAGGTTACACTGTCTAAGTTAACCCCTGAAAAGACTACCCTATTGACAATGTTTTTTTTAAAATATTGAAGGGTTACGCTGTCTAAGTTAACCCTTCAAGAAACTATTTTATAGGCATTGTTTTTTAAATATTGAAAGGTTACGCGGCCTAAATTAACCCCTTATCCTACTGACATTGTTGTTTTAAATATTGAAAGGTTACGCTGTCTAAGTTAACTCCTTTAAAAGACTACCTTATTGACATTGTTTTAGTTATTTAAGACAACCCCAACATTTTGCTTTAACCCCTAGTTATTTTAAAATACTGAGCAATCTTCATTCAAATATTGACCCAGAGAGAAGTCCGTCTGCCTTGCATGCAAATGAGCAAGACTGCAAGCCGCGATCATTTAAACGAGGTCCTCTTTTTCAATATCCAACTGTCTGCCAGCTAGTTTTGGAAGCTCGGTTTGGAAATTAGGGATCTCGTCTGTGGAAGAGGCCAGGCGCCTCCCCCTGTACCAGCTGGAACGACTTTATGTGGGTGGTACATTTCTCTTTGCCAGCCGCTTCAGTCGTTATGGGAATGGTTTATCAATAAACAGATCATTTGTTTCAACAATATAAACAAAGAATTCATCTCTCGTATACATCTAACTGTTTTATGTTTGAAAGGTTACACTGTCTAAGTTAACCCCTTAAGAAACTACCCTATAGTTGTGTTTTCAAACATTGAAAGGTCGCGCTGTCTAATTTAACCAATCAAGAAAATTGAAAAAAAAATTTTGAAACACAGAGCAATCTTCATTGTAATATTGATCCAGAGAGAAGTCCATCTGCCTTGCTTGCAAATATGCAAGACTGGAAGCCGCCATCATTTAAACGAGGTCCTTTTTTTAATATTCAACTGTCTTGCCAGCTAGTTTGGGAGCTCGGTTTGGGAATTAGGGGGATCTCGTTTGAGGAAGAGGCCAATTGCCCCCATGTACCAGTTGGAACGACTTTATGTGGGTGGTACATTTTGCTTTCTTGACAGCTTCGCCAGCCACTTCAGTAGTTATGGGAATGGTCTATCAATAAATAGATAATTAGCTTCACAAGTCAATCAGTACTGGAATCCGAGATGACTTATTTGAATAAGTTAGCCTCCAAGTTAGCGTATAATCAAAGATAAGGTAAGAAATTAACTTCTGATTGAGTCTGATACCTATTTGCAAGTTTAATCCTTTAAATTGATATTACCTCAAACTGGGAAAAACCTACGCAATCTTAAGAATATAAACACAGAATTCATCTCCTGTATTCGTCTAACTTCTTTTTATACCCTATAGAGATTATTTTTTTAAATATTGAAAGGTTACGCTATCTAAGTTAACCACTCAAGAGACACCATTGACATTGATTTTTTTTTTAAATATTGAAAGGTTACTTTGTCTAAATTAACTTTTACACAATTGACATAGTCGTTTTAAATATTGAAAGTTATTTGGTGTTTGGTTTAATTAATTGCAATTGCTAAAATGTTGAAAGGTTACGCTGTCTAAGTTAATCCATTAAGAAACTACCCCATCGACATTGTTTGTTTTTTAATATTGAATAGTTAAGCTATCTAAATAAAAAACCCTTTAAAAGACTACCCTATTGACAGTTCTTTTTAAATATTAAAAGGTTACCTTGTTTAACGCCCTTCCTTAAAAGGCTACCCTATTGACATTTTTAATATTGAAAGGTTACGCTTAATCTAAACTAACCCTTTAAAGACTAACCTTATTGGCATTGTTTTTAGTTATTTAAAACAGCCCCAACATTTTGCTTTAACCCCTAGTTACTTTAAACACACAGAGCAATCTTCATTAAAATATTGACCCAGAGAGATATATGTCTGCCTTGCATGCAAATGAGCAAGACTGCAAGCCGCGATCAATTAAAATGAGGTCTCTTTTTAATATTTAACTGTCTGCCAGCTAGTTTAGGAGCTGGGTTTGGAAAATTAGGGATCTCGTTCGGAGGAAGAGGCCAATCGCCTGCATGTACCAGTTGGAAGGACTTTATGTGGGTGGTACATTTCGCTGACAGCTTCGCCAGCCGCTTCACCTGTTATGGGAATGGTTCATCAATAAACAGATCATTTGTTTCAAATAATATAAACAAAGAATTCATCTCTCGTATACATCTAACTGTTTTTATGTTTGAAAGGTTACACTGTCTAAGTTAACCCCTTAAGAAACTACCCTATAGTTGTGTTTTCAAACATTGAAAGGTCGCGCTGTCTAATTTAACCAATCAAGAAAATTGAAAAAATTTTGAAACACAGAGCAATCTTCATTGTAATATTGATCCAGAGAGAAGTCCATCTGCCTTGCTTGCAAATATGCAAGACTGCAAGCCGCCATCATTTTTAAACGAGGTCCTTTTAATATTCAACTGTCTGCCAGCCAGTTTGGGAGCTCGGTTTGGGAATTAGGGATCTCGTTTGAGGAAGAGGCCAATTGCCCCCATGTACCAGTTGGAACGACTTGGCGTGGGTGGTACATTTTGTTTTCTGACAGCTTCGCCAGCCACTTCAGTAGTTATGGGAATGGTCTATCAATAAATAGATAATTAGCTTCACAAGTCAATCAGTACTGGAATCTGAGATGACTTATTTGAATAAGTTAGCCTCCAAGTTAGCGTATAATCAAAGATAAGGTAAGAAATTAACTTCTTGATTGAGTCTGATACCTATTTGCAAGTTTAATCCTTTAAAATTGATATTACTTTCCTCAAACTGGGAAAAACCTACGCAATCTTCAAGAATATAAACACAGAATTCATCTCCTGTATTCGTCTAACTCTTTTATACCCTATAGAGATTATTTTTTAATATTGAAAGGTTACGCTATCTAAGTTAACCACCAAGAGACTACCTCATTGACATTGATTTTTTTAAATATTGAAAGGTTACTTTGTCTAAATTAATCCCTTACACAATTGACATAGTCGTTTTAAATATTGAAAGGTTATTTTGGTGTTTGGTTTAATTAATTGCAATTACTCATAAAATGTTGAAAGGTTACGCTGTCTAAGTTAATCCATTAAGAAACTACCCTATCGACATTGTTTGTTTTTTAATATTGAATAGTTAAGCTATCTAAATAACCCCTTAAAAAGACTACCCTATTGACAGCTCCTTTTTAAATATTAAAAGGTTACCTTTGTCTAAGTTAACGCCTTAAAAGGCTACCCTATTGACATTTTTTAATATTGAAAGGTTACGCTGTCTAAACTAACCCTTTAAAGACTACCTTATTGGCATTGTTTTTAGTTATTTAAAACAGCCCCAACATTTTGCTTTAACCCCTAGTTACTTTAAACACACAGAGCAATCTTCATTAAAATATTGACCCAGAGAGATATCTGTCTGCCTTGCATGCAAATGAGCAAGACTGCAAGCCGCGATCAATTAAATGAGGTTCTCTTTTAATATTTAACTGTCTTCGCCAGCCAGTTTAGGAGCTGGTTTGGAAAAATTAGGGATCTCGTTCGAGGAAGAGGCCAATCGCCTGCATGTACCAGTTGGAAGGACTTTATGTGGTGGTACATTTCGCTTTCGATAGCTTCTCGCCAGCCGCTTCACTCGTTATGGGAATGGTTCATCAATAAACAGATCATTTGTTTCAACAATATAAACAAAGAATTCATCTCTCGTATACATCTAACTGTTTTATGTTTGAAAGGTTACACTGTCTAGTTAACCCCTTTAAGAAACTACCCTATAGTTGTGTTTTCAAACATTGAAAGGTCGCGCTGTCTAATTTAACTAATCAAGAAAATTGAAAAATTTTGAAACACAGAGCAATCTTCATTGTAATATTGATCCAGAGAGAAGTCCATCTGCCTTGCTTGCAAATATGCAAGACTGCAAGCCGCCATCATTTAAACGAGGTCCTTTTTAATATTCAACTGTCTGCCAGCTAGTTTGGGAGCTCGGTTTGGGAATTAGGGATCTCGTTTGAGGAAGAGGCCACTGCCCCCATGTACCAGTTGGAACGACTTTATGTGGGTGGTACATTTTGCTTTCTGACAGCTTCGCCAGCCACTTCAGTAGTTATGGGAATGGTCTATCAATAAATAGATAATTAGCTTCACAAGTCAATCAGTACTGGAATCCGAGATGACTTATTTGAATAAAGGTTAGCCTCCAAGTTAGCGTGTATAATCAAAGATAAGGTAAGAAATTAACTTGATTGAGTCTGATACCTCCATTTGCAAGTTTAATCCTTTAAAATTGATATTACTCTCAAAACTGGAAAACCTACGCAATCTTCAAGAATATAAACACAGAATTCATCTCCTTGTATTCGTCTAACTCTTTTATACCCTATAGAGATTATTTTTTAATATTGAAAGGTTACGCTATCTAAGTTAACCACTCAAGAGACTACCTCATTGACATTGATTTTTAAATATTGAAAGGTTACTTTGTCTAAATTAATCCCTTACACAATTGACATAGTCGTTTTAAATATTGAAAGGTTATTCTGGTGTTTGGTTTAATTAATTGTAATTGCTAAAATGTTGAAAGGTTACGCTAGTTAAGTTAAATCCATTAAGAAACTACCCTATCGACATTGTTTGTTTTTTAATATTGAATAGTTAAGCTATCTAAATAAACCCCAAAAGACTACCCACACAGTTCTTTTTTAAATATTAAAAGTTACCTTGTCTAGCTAACGTCTTAAAAGGTTACCCTATTGACATTTTTAATATTGAAAAGGTCATTTTTCTGTTCAAACCAAACTCTTTAAAGACTACTCTTATTGGCATTTGCTTTTAGTTATTTAAAACAGCCCAGCCTACTGTTTTTAACCCCTCAGTTACTTTAAACACACAGAGCAATCTTCATTAAATATTGACCCAGAGAGATATCTGTCTGCCTTGCATGCAAATGAGCAAGACTGCAAGCCGCGATCAATTAAATGAGGTTCTCTTTTTAATATTTAACTGTCTGCCAGCTAGTTTAGGAGCTGGGTTTGGAAAATTAGGGATCTTCGTTCGAGGAAGAGGCCAATCGCCTGCATGTACCAGTTGGACTTGACTATTGGGTGGTACATTTCGCTTTCGACAGCTTCGCCAGCCGCTTCACTCGTTATGGGAATGGTTCATCAATAAACAGATAATTAGCTTCAGGATTCAATCAGCACAGGAATTCGAGAGGACTTATTTAAATAAGTTAGCGTATAAGATAAGGTAAGAAATTGACTTCTGATTGAGTCTGAAACGCATGTGAAAGTTTAATCCTTTAATGTTAATATTACTCTCAAAATAGGAAACAAAATACACAATCTTCAACAATATAAACAAGAATTATTTTCATAGTAGTCCTGGTAGTGTATATTTTATTCTTTAATGTCATTTATTGTTATCGTTTTTTTAAATATTGAAAAGGTTACGCGGTCCAAGTTAACCCCTTAAAAGACTACTCTATTGACATTGATTTTTAAATGCTGAAAGGTTACGCGGTCCAAGTTAACCCCTTAAAAGACTACTCTATTGACATTGATTTTTAAATGTTGAAAGTTTACGCGGTCCAAGTTAACCCCTTTAAAAGACTCCCTATTGACATTGATTTTTTAAATATTGAAAGGTTACGCGGTCCAAGTTAACCCCTTAAAAGACTACCGGATTCTCGTATTTCAAATTTTACAATTATTTATTTTTACTGTTATTTAATTATTTTTTTGGTCTTACAATATTATTATTTTATTTACTGTGTACAGGCCAACATGAGTTTGCACACGATGTCATAAATCTAACACAGTCTTTTCACTCGCTATTTCGTTTATTTTTTTTACAAACAACAGTTTGTTTACGAAAAATATGTGGTGCAGTTGCATGTTATTAGTGCTTACAATCACTTTCATTTAGTTTCTGTTGTTAGATTTTTAAAATTAAGACATTTTTTAGCGATAATAGATGCAATGTAGGATGATCTTAAAAAGCTGAGTTCTGATTTTAATGTATTATCGGTTATGGATAAATAGCTTATGGGTGGTTTTGGTTGTAGTTCTATGGTATTTATTTGCAAATTTTTGGCTAATTAGGCCATGACCTACAGTTTATAGTGGCTCCCCCCCCCAAAAAAAAAAAAGTGGTACCAAAAGCCAGAGCGTTGCCAATTGGCCATCAGGTCGCAGCTGATGGGTGAGCAACTGGCATTATTTAGCGATTACGACCACTTTCATTTATTTTCCGTTGTTTTTTTCAAAGTAAGTTAAAATGAAGACAATTTTAGCGATAACAGAAGCAATGTAGGGTGATCTCGAAAGCTGAGTTCTGGTTATAATGGTTAAATTTATACTTGAATTTCTGCAATAAAAACATGATAAAAACTTACGTATAATACTTGTAACATTATCTACTTTTAAAAAAAAAAAATTCTTTTGAATCAAATTGCGATTGAAAGAAAACAAATATCCTTTGAAAGAGGTTGTTGTCCTAAAAATATGGAATAGAAATTTCTCCCAAAATATTACGATAAAAAAAGTAGGTCGCACAAATTCACTACAATGACAGAAATCGTGAAGAATTATTAATGTGTTCCAAATGGATAAAAATCTTTTATTTTGTTATTTACCTTTAATATTCAACGATTAAATATGAATAGACAATATTTTTTTACTTTTAACGTTAATATTTTTTAGGACTGTCGATATCAAGTTAACGAAAAGAAAACATAATAAAAAATATATAATTTTTTTCTCACCATAAAAAAGTAATCTTTGGAAGTTAAATTAAAACCATTCTTATGTTTATTTTCCTTCTGCATCAACTTTTGATGTACAAAAAAATTTAATTCATCTTGATTAATCGCTAATTAAAATTACAAAACGTACTTTTAATTACTTTCTTTTTGACTGTTATTAGCATAAATAAACAATTTATAACATCTCATAAACACTGCTATTTTCAGTAAAAGATTAATTGATAGCTTAATTTCTCATTTAAACACTTAATTTTAATGATAATGCATTGTAACCAAAAGTAAATTTATATTTATATATACATCCAAAAAATTTAGATTTTTAGAAATCTAGGGTTTCTTTCTCTGTATATTATTCCTATGGAAATGAAATTTTTTTTGTTTATCACCTGGCGGCTTTGTCGTAGACACCATTTCAAAAACATGGGAGACTCGATGGCGTTTGGGATGTTCAGCATCTGCCTCGTAAGTCGGACTACCTGGTAGGAGTTTTACGGACTTCCTCCCATACGATACTCAAATGCGGGGTAGTTCATCCTAAACCTCCCGAAGTCACTGCACTCCTCTCCCACGGGTGCTCCATCACAACAGAAGGTGAGCTCCCCCCTCCTTTCATATGCCAGATTATACATTAAACCTTGTCACACCTTTACAAACTGTTCTTGGATTCGATCTAAATCATAGGAGGCCAACCCGCGGCCCGGAACTTGAATATTTTTGCGGCCCTTGACATTTATCACACTTTTATAAAATATATTTATTTTATAATGGACAAAAGTAGTCTAATTACTGTCGAAATTATGAGAAATAATTTTTTAAAATAATATTCTTGCGCAAACACATATCACACTAGTAAAATAAATATTTTTTAATGATTTCATTTCTTTATATATATATATATATTATATTTCATTTTTAGTGTTATATATTTCTTTACAATGTATTTAGTATCATTATTATTATATTATCTATGTTTACGTAAGAATAATAATAACTCATTGTGTTTTCAATTTTTCACTCCAAAAATGTCCATAGTGAGTCTAAATCTAATATGGGGATATATAATTTTATACGCGGCCAGCGGTTTGGTTTGGTTTGGTTTTTGTCGCTCTACGGTCATCTTCTGCGCATGAGGGCTAAACAGACCGGGACCCTACAGTTTAAGTGGATACCGAACCACTACAAACATCCATGGCACCGCCGGGACTCGAACCCGAAACCTGTGGTACCAAGCGCCAGAGCGCTAGCCACTCGACCATTCAGGCCCCTACGCGATCAGCGGAGTTGTGATGCATTTCCAGAGTTTCCTGCATGATCAATTGGGTTGGCCACACTTGGTCTAGATGTTGCTTTCAAACCAAGTGGGATAAGAAATACTTAAGATTAGTGGTAGAATGTTTTATTTAATTCTATTCTGATAATGCATTGAAACCAAAAAATCCATTTATATAAAGTTTTTCCAAAAAATAATTTAGTTTTTTTTTTAAATTCTAGAAGTTTTTTTTTTTTTTTTTTTTTTTTTTTTTTTTTTTTTTTTTTTTTTTTTGGGAATATCTTGTGGAAATGAAATCTTTGTTTAAACAAGAATAAATGAAATTCCATGTACAAAAATCGTCCTATTTAAAAACCTGAAATCATTCTCAAAAACCCATACTTTCTGAAACCTTAAATGATGCAAAAATATTCCCTCTCTTCTTTAAATGAAAAGAGCCAATTGCCTCAATGTGGCAATTTAAATGACTTTTATGTTGGTAACACATTTGCTTTCTCTTTTTAGCTTTGACATCCACTGCAGCCGTTAGGAGAATGGTTTATCAATAAACAGATAATTAGCTTTCCGAATTCAATCCTCGAATTGGGGCTCGAGATGATTTGTTCAAATGAGGCAGCTTCTTAGAGGGTCCTTAAAGCAAGATGTACGTCTCAATTAGAAAAGCGAAAGTGACAAATTTAATTACAAGAGTATTTCCGGTTGATATTTTCAGGCAGCGAAGATCTCGTTTTAATGAATCCTAGCTACAAATATTTTAATTTGAAACAAAACTTCGTTTTATTACAATGTGAAATATCACGAGTGCGGAAATTAATTTTTATTACTTATTTTTTCAATTCCTTCTATTAGCTCACGCTCTCCCTATATATATCTTCTTCAAATTTTCAATCGTTCATAAAAATACTTTTTTATTCATCCACTCAAGTTTAAATACATTTTTTTTTGAACTTGTAGTAGATGACACTGGATGTGAATACAGTTTTTTCAAATATTAATTCAGTCATTAAATTTAATTAATTCATTTTAGTTTTTTTTTTTTGGGTTTAAATTACATATATCTACCAATAGATGGCGACAGATAAATTTAAAAAAATGAATAAAAATTATTTATAAAGGACTTTCTGCAACAGAGTGAAAAAAAGTAGGAATTGACTTTAAAATTTTTTTATATTACTTGTTTCAGCCTTAGAATATTATTTTATTCATTATTGTAAGGCCAACATGAGTTCACACATGATATCATATATCCGGTTACAATCTTTCACTCCTATTGCCTTTTGTTTTATTTTACAGAAAACTGATTCGATTTGTCCTTGACACATATACTATATGAAGTATTAATTTAATAAATAAGTTACTAATTTAGTAATTTGTTATAGTAATTCATTATTTAGTAATTTGGTGTAACTAATTTATACTATAATCATGCTTCCTCCTACACTTTTGCCAGTGTCTAGTAGGGAGGAAGCACGGCTAAATGGTTCAGTTATCCTGTGGCGTTCAAGAGAAATGGTCAGTCGGTCTCGAGACTCTGACCCGGGAGGAAGTACAGTACAACTTCAGCTGAGAAACGTTTAGTTTATAGCCTCTTATCCAGAGAGAAAATATGTTTAACACAACGCTGTGTATTAGTTGGCCTACTGACTCACACCTGGAGAGGAAGTATATTTCGCACCCTACGCGTAGCCGAATTTTGGGGTTTTATCTTAGTGCAGTCCTTTTCATGAATCTATACTTATCTGTCTTTAAATGTGTTAAATGTAGTATGTCTCTTCTAATTGTATTTGTGTGGTGTTTGCGCGTGTTTAAATAAAGCTGCAAGTTCTCAAACCTGTGCTTCAAGCATCTCAACCCAACTATATCCAGTTATAATCTGGTTGTCCAATGTGCACCTAAAATGTGGCGACCTGCACACTACAATACCATAATCTTAAATATGTAGTACATTTATTGTCAACAATAGTAATTATCAGTTAACTATAGTATTAACACATACATGATTTGGAATTTCAAGGACATTATCAAATGTTGAGATATCCGAGAAATATAATAAATAAATCTATATACATATTAGTACAAACTGGAAAAATATGTTTAAATTACATACAATTATAGTAAAAAAAAATTATCTTATTCCCGAAAAACGGAATAACATAATAAATAATTATCAATAATTTAAACTATATAACAATTTTAGATTGTCAATTTGGGACAAAAGATTGTTAGAAGAAACGATGTTATACATATTTACACAATTATTAAAATTAAAATTGGAAAACAAAATAAGTTTGAAAATAGTATATTTTTTAACTTTTTGACGTTATGAGCGGTAGTAGTAAAAATTTTAATTACGAAAATCTAACTATTCTAAGCGAATCTTTTATTAAAATCAGAACTTAAAAAAACACAAATATTTCATCTAGCATTTAATATCAAAGAGAAAAAATTATGATATAATCCTTGACCTTGACATGACATTTGCTTTGAAATGTTAAAACTGAAACCTAAACCAACCAACGGCCAATAACGTATAAGAATAACTAACAAGTTCATAAAGCGATGCGAGTATCAGGTGTCTCATTGACAATCAGTTCTTTGTTATCATTTGCTGAGCTTTTATTTAATGGATTCTCTTTTCCAGTTGGATGAATATTCTGGGTTAATTTTTTCTTTTACATTTTAAATCAGTGGGAATTTTTTTTTTTTTCTAGAAATTTGAAGGAGATCAATGAAAGAGGTTTCCCTTTTTTTCTATTTCTTTAATTGTATGAACCTCACTTTTTGAAGAACAAATTCATGTGAATTCGTTATTTTAAATAAAAAAATGGTATGTATACAATGAAAAAGAATAGAGTATTAAAAATATTGTCTGGTGCTCTAAGATACAATTTCATTCCTATAAAAACACTACCAGCTGAAATAATATCGCTTTTAGACTGAAGTTTTACCCATTAGACTTATAAAAACAAGAATGCCAGGGAAATGACATCATCAGGTTGTTGGGGTATTCCCAATGACTGTTCTATTGCTCGATTCACCATCAAATGGTAGCTCAGTGAATCATATAAAAATGGTGATGCCATAATGCTGTCATTAATTATATTTGCAAACAAATTATTATTATTTGCTACATAATATAAATTAGCTTATCAAAAATAAGATAGGAGACTGTTAGTCAATTTTTATATAAACTAAATAAACTTAAGTTATTGAAATGTCTAGAAATTATTTCTACCTCAAACGATGTAAATATAATTTACTCGTTTTTTTTTTATAATACTTCATAACTGTTTGAAGTATGTTTTGTTTACTTTATTTCCCAGCTTGAGTTTTCGATATATTCTTTAAAATTATCGATTATTATTCAAATTATGTATTTATAATTATTAAGTTATTTAAAATTTGTAGTTGGGTATGTTTGGTTTTTGGTTTTGGTTTGTCGCTCTACGGCCATCTTCTGCGCACGAGGTTAAATAAACCGGGACCTACAGTTTAAATTGATTTTCCGAACCACTACAAACATCCATGGCACGCCGGGACTCGAACCCGAAACCTGTGGGGTACCGAGCGCTAGAGCGCTGGCCACTCGACCATTCAGGCCTGTAGTTGGGTATGAATGATAATCTCTTTGCGCAAATCGTTCGTCACAAGAATTGCAGATCTGTAGCAGATTCAGCGTTATCAATGGAACTCTGCTTTTGCTGAGTCCCTTAAGATTTTATTTTGTCGTTCTACGGTCATTTTTTTAACACATTGAGCTAATTAGACCGGGACTACCGTTTAACGAGGATTCCGAACCCCTCACAAACATCCATGCCACCGCCAAGATACGAACCTGAAGCGTCTGGTACCAATATCCAGAGCACTAGTCAATTGGTCATCGTGGTCGCCCGGAATGTTTTTTGAGTGAGTTCTGCAACCTCCTCCTCTATTCCGGCCGACATTCCCATTCCCAAATAGACACGGAGATTAATAATTAGTAGAAAAGCATTAAAATGGATGGTCCGATTTCTACTCGTACCTATTAATACAGTTTCCTTAAATGCAAAATTATATCATAATTAATTGAATATATCATTAATTATTTCCTGATGAAAATTCTGTTTTTATAAATAAAAGAAAAATCAGAAGAAAGGATATTCTATCTGAAATTATACCAACTTTTATTGCTTTTTGGGTTCCGAATAGCTTTTGTACTGTATAAAAAATATATTAAATTTAATAGACTCTTTTGAAAAAGATAGAACCTAAAAGGTTGATGACTTTCATCTTTGATACAACTTTTAGGTTCTTCAAAGATATACTCATTTGCTGTGTACTCAAACTTGTTTTTGTGGGAAAGATAGAAACCTCATAACAAATATCTTGACGTCATAAGTAGTAATAAAATACATTGTCTGCGGAACATTAAAATAAAATATGCTGTCCTTATTTATTCAATAAAAAGCTCCATAAAGAAAAATATAAATCAAAACCTCAAGATATAGCTAGAAATTTTCAAAACGTGGTTGCGGCGATACACCTTGGTACCACAAGCTTCAACTGGCGATGGCATGGGTATTTGCGAGTGGTTCGGAATCCACGTTAAACTGTAGTTCCGGTCTAATTAGCCCAAAATGCAAAAAATATGAACGTAGAGCGACAAAACCAAAGGAAACATGTAAAAATTGAATTGACACACCATTTTTAAATGTTTTATTTGATTATATAGATATTAAAATGTGCATTTGAACTATTCATCGCAGTCAAATACGCGGATTTTTCTTGAAAAAGCCATCCGGTTCAAAATCCTTTTCATGACATGTAGATGTTATCTCCGGAACTACTAAAATTGGTGGTAATGTGATGATATAACATTGGGTGGGCCATCTGTTGGCTTATCACTTTTATAGTCTTCTTTTGCCCATTTTTAAGCTAGTTAGACTGGACCTAATATTTAACGCTGCGGATTCCGAACCCCTCATAAACATTCATGTTACCTCCAGGATTCGAACCTGAAGCCAAAAGGCTAGAAGAAACCAAAAGGTATTAAAGGCCAGGGCACTAGCCAATTGGTCATCAGGTCGCAGGGCCATCTGTTGGATTTTTACATGCTATTTTGGCAGCCATATGTTGCTTTCTTCATAAATTACATATTTGAATTAATTTATATTTTTTTATGTACAACACACACACACACAAAAAAAAAAAACCTGCGCAAAAAAACAGGTTTGAATGAATTCCAATAAGTGTTAAATTCTGAACACAACAGGAGTAATTATTTTATTAAAATTTACAATAATTTTAATATGAAATTATAAACGACATACTGTTTAAGCATTGACATGGTTGATAAAAATATCTCCAACAACAAAGTATTTACCAATCCTAACCCAACCCATTACCCCTTGCAACCGAATAACATAACGCGCAAAGAAAACTTACAAAACCATAACTTCAATCCATCGATTTAAAAAATGAGGCAACAAACTATCTTTCAACCACTGCAAAGAGATTTCTTTCCTTTACGTAAAAACCAAGGAAAAAAAGCTCCATGAATAATTTCCTATCCCATCGATAGGGAACACACCCAATGGTATATGCATTTCCACATTGCCTGAGTGGGAGGGAGAGCTATAAGGAAAGATGTGATCCGTAAATTACGCAGATTTTTACGTAGACGGATCCATTTCAGCTACGCTGAAAACAACATAAACACTTGTTTCCCCAAACTCTTAAAAAGTCATCCGGGAACTCCTGCATCAATAAATGTATGAAAGGTTATGTTCTGGGTTGATCAACACTG
>BPLR01019942.1:0-37764 GCA_021605095.1 Caerostris extrusa
AATTATGGAAAAAAAGTTGATGGCGGTAATCGGCCGAGAAAAGCTGCGTGACGGCCAATTTATTGCTGGCTTTTGGTGCCACAGGCTTCCAGGTTCGTATGCTGGCGGTGGCATGTGGATGTTTGTGAGTGATTCGGAATCCGGGTGGGCTTCTTGGGGCCCCGGCGGTTTAACCCAAAGTGTACACAAATTGACCGTAGAGCGGCAATCAATAAGCCAAGAAAGGCAGCGCCAATGGATGACCAATAATACTTCAAGAAAGCGAAAAGATATCATTGCCAATCAGTAGACAACATTGCTGAGCAGCTGCATACGGCATCTAGACGATAAATGTTGCCTTTTATTCTTCAGACATCATCTTGAACGCTGCATCTTACTGACAACAATCCATGAGCGATACTGTTCAGGAAGATAAAGAACAAATTACTTCAGTAGTACAAGCCATTTTCAAGACTAATTTGTAATAAAAAGGTAGGGACACAGTTTATATCCTTAAAATGAGGGAAGGAGACTTCTATAGTGCTCCTTTCTTGCTTGTCTGTCGTGGTATTATGAACTGGCGGGTTCGAGAGAGTTCCCTTACATGCGTTCCCGAGGTGTTCTTGGTCAACGGACGTTTCCTTTGGAGAACCATTGTGGCAAAAATTGCACTAAATCTCCATGTCCTCATTATTAAAATTAAAGAGGGAATTTAGCTAGTTACATAATTTTAAATTTATTGATAAAATTAATCTAGCAAACTCTCTGGAAAAAAAAAATTTAAAAGAATAAAATATAAAGATCAATCATTAAAAGTAGAAAAATAAGGAAACAATTAGGGGTTCGTGCACTGTAGCATCAAAAATTTAAATGTGATGTTGTTGTCTAATCTTCAGTGTCCTTGCATCTCGTAAGTAATGGATGGAGAGGAAGGAGCAGCTTCTGTTATGATGGAGTACCCGTAGATAGAAGTCTGACTTGGCTGCATTCTTTGAAGAAGGAGGGCAGTACCTTTTTGGGAGGACTTTTAGGGGGAACTACCCGCGATGGCCTATCGTATAGGAGAAAACCCGGAAAACTCCCACTAGACAGTCCAACTAACGAGGCAAGATGCTGACCATCACAAACGCCATCGATTCTCCTTAGTTTTTGAAACATTGTCTACAATAAATCCGCCAGCAGATTGAACCTCAGCCCTAATGCTCGCCAGTGACGCACATTGCCACGAGTCGGGCTAAGAGAGAAGGGACGCAACGGCCTAAAAGTGAGTGATACAAGTAATATGCAAAGAAAAATTTAATATAGAAAAGAAAAATAAATTAAAACGATTCTACCTGCTACTGAAAAAAAGAGAGAATGGCTAAATAGTATTACAGGTAAAATGGCGCGTATTTATAGTCACGTGGGGTGGGGGAAAAAAGAAATAAAGGCACAACACTTTATTAAAAGATATTGATAAAAATTTAAACCATCTGACATTTTTGAGATGATTGACCCTTAACTATAGTTTCAAATATTCTGTTTAAATAACTTTCAATTTTTAATTAGATCGAATTCTGTGTGTGAGACCATTCATATTGCGTACTATGTAATAAATAAATTAAAGTGTATTTTTTAATTTTATTTTTGTTAGCTGATAAACATAAAACTCAACAAATAAGCAGTGATGCGAAAGTTAAAAAAAAAAAGCAATTTGTTCCTTAGTTTTATTGCCAAAATTGAAAAAAAAAAAAATGCAAGCTTTGAAAATATTTTAAGCTGATAAGGCAACTTTAAAAAAAAAAAAAGTAGCCTTATCAATTTAAAATATTTTCAAAGCTGGCATATTTTTTATCTGTCTTAATATATAATTCACACATACTGCATTTCATCACTTTCTCTGCATTATAAAAAAAGAATTTTTCCGATGAAATTTTTCACTTCTTTACCATTACTATTGGCCAAACAATTTAAATGCATTTATTTAGTAAAAAACTTTCAAAAATAGACTAAAAATTTATATAAAAGCTATAGATTCATATAAAAACAAAGAATTTCGACAAAAGAAATACCCAATATCTTTCCAGCTTTTACGAATGTCTCAATTTATCTAACAAGATATAATTTTCTTTAATGAAGAATAAAAGAATTTTTACGTCCGACTCATTGGCAACGTGCGCCGCTGGTGAACATGAGGGCTGAGGTTCAGTCCGCTTGCGGCTTTGTTGCAGACACTGTTTCAAATAACGAGGAAACTCGGTGACGTTTGGGATGTTCAGCACCTTGCCTCGTAAGTCGGACTACTTCTACACCACACCACATAACTGTGCCTAACTCTGGGTTGCGCCTTTTACAGTTTGGGAATGATATGGGTGAGAAATCTGATTGGGCTCTGTGATGCTCTACAGTCATATGAGATCGGGACGTACGGCTTAAAGTGGATTTCCAAACCACTACAAACATCCATGCCACCTCCAGGACTCGAACTCGAAACCGGTGGCCTCGAGCTCAAGAGCGCTATACACTCGGCTATTCTGCCCCCGTTAGTCGGACTACATGGTGGGTGTTTTCCGGGTTTTCTCCCATACGATACGCAAATGCAGGGTTCTTCTCCCTAAAAGTCCTTCCGGAAGACACTGCCCTCCATCTTCAGCCACACGGAACGAAGTCAGACTTCTACCTACGGGTGCTCCATCGCAACAGAAGCTGCCCCGCCTTTCCTCCTTCCATGAGTTCTTGGACCTTGTCTAGATTTTGCTGTCTTCCAAGTGGGATAAGAAACAACAACAACAACAGAACTTTTACACAATAATTCTCCATCCCCTCAATTTACCTCTTCTATTTCAAGTCACACTTTTTAACTTTTCATTCTCGTATTTTATTTATTTATTTTCTTCTTTTCAACAAGAACAGTTCTCTTTTCCGTATATTTTCATTAGTTTTCAACTTCCTAGATCTTTAATTAATATCGTTTGCTTAGGTTTCAAGATTGTATAAAATTCATTTCCAAAACGTTTGTTTAAAACCCTTCGATTTATTTTTTATTTTACTTTAATTTCAATTTTATTTACCTAGAAACATATACTTTAATTATAATCATTGCAACCATGCGTCCTCCTACGCATAGTCGAGAGCCCCCCAGGGTGTTCAAGAGAAATGGTCAGTTGGCCTACAGACTCTCAGCCGCAGAGGAAGTATATTTCGTGCATCTTGCTCGTACCTGAGTATCGTATTTTCGGTTTATTCGTTGAATCTTTTCACAGATCTATAATTTTGTTTTTAAATGTGTTACATATTGTCTGCCGTTAATTGTACGGGTGTGGTATTTGTGCGTGTGTAATTAAAGTTGTGAGTTCTCCAACCTGTGCCTCCAGTATCTCCATCCAATCACACCCAGTTACGATCCAGTTGCCCAATTGCATACTACATGATTTAAAATAATCACGATCTGGTGACTTTTTTAGTTAAAAATGCAAACATATTGCCTTGTACAAAGCTGATGGATTTAGTTCACATGTTGCATATATAGCCGTTAAAATTTTGGAAATAATTTCAAATAAACTTAAAGCTTTTAGTGTTTTATGTATATATTTTGCATCCCTAGTAATATGAAATATGTAATCTGTAAAATGAAATATGTAATCTGTAACCGGCATAAAAGCCTCATGAAGCAATCATATACGTAACAAAACAAATGTGAGTTGTATATATAAATAACAAAATGAATATTTATTTAAACAATTTTTCTACTTTTATTTGTTGATTATTGCTAGAAAAAATTTAAAACAATAAATAAAAACAAATAAATTATTAATAAAAGTTTTGACTCCTAAGTATGTCCTATCACAGAGAGCACAAAAATTTTAAACGTTAAAATGTGAAATTTATCACACGACTTTTTTTATTCAACGCTAAAAAAAGTCCATCTTTATTAAAAATTAATTTAGTCTATTGCTTATCAAATTTTAGGGCTATCATTTTTTTTAAAGAAATGTTGTTTAGAATTACGGGTTTATTTACTTATTATTATTGTTTTCTTAACCCACTGCTAGACAACAACATTTAGACCAAGTCCAAGAACCCGTGTGATCTCATGGAAGGGGGAGAGGCAGCTTCTGTTGTGATGGAGCACCCGTAGGTAGAAGTCTGACTTGGCTCCGTGAGGGCAGCGTAGTCCGATGAACAAGACAAGATGCTGAACATCCCAAACGCCATCGAATCTTCTCGTTTTTTGAAGCAGTGTCTGCAACAAGCCCCGAGTGGATTGAATCTCCACCCTAATGCTCACCAGCGGCGCGCGTTGTCACCGAGCCATGAGTGGAGCTTGTATATTTATTCTCAACTAAATGAAAATCTTCTTCCCTCTTTCTATAATATGCATGCATTTGTACCAAAAGCAAACGATTTATTACATTTAGTATCCTCAGCAAAGATAGTACGAAATGCAGATGAACCCTGCATAAATAAAATATACATAGCAGGTGGGCTGAAAGGTTCGTAGGCTGACACATAGATGGTGCTACTATTATTAAATCCATATGATTTTTAGTTAGCCCCATCCTCCAAAAGACACGTGTATAAATTTGACAACTGTTGCACTATTAGTATGTGAGTTATAGCATTTTTAGTGAAACAACTTTTGTTAGTTTGAAAAAATGGATAAAAAAGAAATTTCGTGTGCTAATAAAGCATTGCTTTTGGCGAAAAAAAATACCATTGAAGCCAAGGCTTGGCTTGATAAACATTATTCGGACTTTGCACCAGGAAAATCAACCGTAGAGAAGTGGCTTGCTAAATTTGAAAGAGGCGAAATGAGCACGAGGAGGATGCACGCAGTGGACGCGCCAAAGAGGCTGTTACCGACGAAAACATCAAAGAAGTCCACAAAATAATTTCTGATAACCGTAAAGTGAAGCTGATTGAGATAGCTGAGATCCTAAAGATATCAAAGGAACGTGTTGGACATATCGTGAATGAATATTTGGATATGCGAAAGCTCTGTTCAAAGTGGGTGCCGCGCGAGCTCACAATCGACCCAAAACAACAACGAATGGATGATTCTAAGCAGTGTTTGGAGCTGTTCAATCGTAATAAACCCGAATTTTTGAGTCGATATGTGACAATGGATGAAACATGGTTCCATCATTTCACACCGGAGTCCAATCGACAGTCAGCCGAGTGGACTGCACGTGATGAACACTAAAAATGCTATAACTCACATACTAATAGTGTAACAGCTGTCAAATTTATACATGTGTCTTTTGAAGGTTAGGGCTAACTAAAAATCATATGAATTTAATACTAGTAGCACCCTCTATGTGTCAGCCTACGAACTTTTCAGCCCCCTGTTATATTATTCCTATTCCTAGTTATTATTCTCCGTTGCCTATAGGAGTAGATTGTCACAAATCTGTAAATATAAGGTAATAGACGTTTTAGAAAATAATATCTTGTTCTACGATAGGGGTGGCCAACCCAAATGGAATTGCGGGCCACTTTGGAATTGCATCCTACTCCGTGGGCCGCATATAAAATTATATACACCTATATTAGATTTAGACCCACTATAGACATTTTTTAGAGTGAAAAATTGAAACATACTGAGTTATTATTGTACATGTAAACATAGACAATTTAATAATAATGATACTAAACGCACTTTGTAAAGAAATATATATGATTAAAAATGAAATATGAAAAATATATAAATATATAAACGCAATAAAAAAAAACGAAATCATTAAAAAATATTTATTTCGCTAGTGCGATATTTGTTTCTCCACTCATCATAAGTTTGCAAAATATAATTTAATTATTCTGCGAACTCATAACTGTAAACTCATAAATAAAACAGGCATATCTGTCCTATATTCACAAGAATATTATTTTAAAAATCAAAGTTAATTTTCTCATATTTTCGGCTGTTAATTTTTGAATATATGGATTCACGCATAATGTATTTTTTTAATAGATTGGTTTTCACTACTTTGACCATTATAAAATAGATATATTTTGTAAAAGTGTTATAAATCTCAAGGCCAGAAAAATATTCAAGGCGAGTCGAGGGTTGGCCACCTCTGTTCTAGGGGACAGATCATGATATGATTTGAAGCAATATTTTGTGGACTTTTCCCATTAAATTTAGGGAAATCATTCTCATCAAATTTAAATCTTGAACTTTATTATTTTTTTCAAATTATTAATTTTTTTCATTTATTTTTCAAACATTACACAACTTTTTAAAAATTATAAAGTTGTTGCGATTATGTAACATCAATTGCTTCTAATACAATTATCTTTATCAATAAAAACTAAAGGGCCTGAATGGCCGAGTGTCTAGCGCTCGATGCCACAGGTTTCAGGTTCGAGTCCCGGCGGTGCCATGGATGTTTGTAGTGGTTCGAAATCCACTTTAAGCCGTAGGTCCCGGTCTCCTATGACTGTAAGAGCATCACGGAGCAGAAGTCAGACTTCTACCTACGGGGCTCCATCAGAACAGAAGCTGCACCCCTCCTTCCATGAGGGATAAGACAACAACAATAAAAACTAAAATATGGAAAGTTATTTATGAATTAATAAAATAAAAATGCTATATGAGGTGAAATTTTACAGCGATATTTAATCGCTTATTTTCATATTTGAATGCTCTGTTTTCAAACAGATATGAAGAGATTAAATGTAGAGAGAAATGTTGACTTTTCACCAAACTTTTATTGAATTTTAGATTTGCTCGCTTATAGATTTTATTTATTGTGCGAAATTAAATGAAATAAAATACATTAGGATATTTAGTGAAACCTGGTAACCTTGAATTATGCAATTAATAAAGTACATTAATTAAAAAAAAAATAAACTTTATTAAAGTATTTGATATACTGCGGTATAATTAAAAACAAAACTAATTGAAATTTTATGGTAAAAATATTTTAATATTTAACAAAGATAAAAGGCGACTTTAATTAGTAACAACAAACTTGGGGCCTGGTGCTCCGAGTGACTAGCGCTTTAAAAATAAATGAAATCTAATATAATAGTTCAAATATAATAAAGTCTGTTGGGACTCGAACCCGAAACCTATGGGTTTCGAGTCCCAACAATGCTATGGATGCTTGTAGTGGTTCGAAGTATGCATGATTTACCGGAGTCCCCGATTTAAATCCCATTGAACATGTGTGGGATGCTTTGGGGAGACACCTGGTAGCAAGATCCTATTCTCCTGAGAACACCAAACAACTGAAACAGATGCTTCTTGAAGAGTGGCAGCTCTTACCTCAAGGACTGCTGTATAATTTAGTATTGAGTATGAACAGACGGTATCAATCAACCATTGCGGTTAGGGAGGTTATATCACTTACTAAGGAACTTTGATTTGTTGTTCTTCCTCCTGGCCAAACAATGTTTTTTTTCCAACACCATTCTGTCAATAAAGCCTTTTTCTGCTTTGTTCCAAAATGTATGCGTACAATTTATTTTTTTGGCTACAATATTTTCTTCGTCGTATAAGTACTGTATTGTAGGCACAGTATAAATAGGCTGTGGTATAAATTTCCCGTCTC
This sequence comes from Caerostris extrusa, assembly GCA_021605095.1. Classification (NCBI taxonomy): domain Eukaryota; kingdom Metazoa; phylum Arthropoda; class Arachnida; order Araneae; family Araneidae; genus Caerostris; species Caerostris extrusa. Next base: position 7,515 of record BPLR01019942.1, read on the forward strand.
CTTCATGACATTTTGTGGAATTATTACAAAATCAAAAAAGTTGCTTTTTAAGTTTTGCACACTAGTGCATATATATACGTGTGTTTCGTATTCCTCTTTTGGTATACCACGGACAGTTTATATTGACATGCACAATGTTTTGTATACCGACGAGTGAGAAAGGGAGAATTTTTTAATATGTAAATATCGCTTGTGAGTATACCAACTGAACTGAGGATCTTCAACGACAGTCATTTTATCCAACTGATAAAATGACTGTCGTTGAGAGATGCTTCAAAGCATTGTAACAATCTTCATCGAGTATTTTCATTTCTGAAAGTAGTGCATGCAAGAGACGCCACCAGCGGATTTGAATCTGAGCTCTCCACACAATATTAGTTAAAATTTTTGACATTTACACAATAGCACGTTGTTTCATTGTACAACGCATTTAAGAGAAAGACCGATGGTGATGCTTAATGGTATTGCAGGGTGAATATAATAAAAGTCCTACTTTCAAAATGCTATAAAAAAAAAAGAACCCCTCGTCAGAATGAGTTCAAATTTGAACTGAAGTTATTTGAAGAAGGGGGAAAAGGTATGGCATCAGAAAAATTCCATAAAAGATCAATAGATTGTGCTATAAGCATCATTAAGCTCCATTTATTGGCTAAGTACACTTGGTTTTCGACTACAATTTGCAGCAGTTTCAGGGGCTTGCTAATCAGAGTCAGTAGGATTGTAAACTCGCAGGTTAAAAAAACAACCGGTTTTTGGTTTTCATTGCTATGTGTTTGTTGTCTATTTTTTTAAAAACTGTGTTTCGCTCTTTTATTTTCCTATAGTGTATTTCAAGTTTTCTGTATCTCATTGCAAACTAAAAATTATAAAATTTGTTACTATAGAACTAGTCCATTCAGTTCCTCTATTCAAGTCGTGAAATATACAAATAAGCTCGCTTTATTCCAGCGATAGTTTATTTCTGTATAAGATCATTTATTGCATATTATTAGTAAATATTAATTTTTTCAATTCAGTGTTGTGATGGGAATATGGATATGGATGTTATTTCATACAATCTTCTTCACTTATGGTATAACCCCAGTTATGATAATATGTTAATAAAAATCCAGTTGAAGAAAAAAATACTAATGTACAACAGCAAAAACAAAAAAAAATACATAAATAACAATAATAATAATAATGCAACTAATGAATATAATAGCTCATAAAGTTCTAATTGGACCGACATTGAAATTTATTTGAATACAAATATTTCTTACAGGTGAATTCTAAACGCATATAAAAACTAATTGCTCTGAATTTAAATTAAAACAAATAAAACAAAGTTTTTCTCTTCGTGAGGACATTTAAACTCCACTGTAATGAAATTACCAAAATTGAAAACAAACTGCAGTAAAATTGAAGAAGAGGAAATTTATCAATCTTCTATGTTGATTATTATTGCTCCAGTACATAGGCATGTTACAAGAAGATGTTAGTTTATTGAATTTAATTTAAGTTGCTACTGTCTTAAAAATATGAAAGTAAGTTTTTTTTTTTTCCTGCATGTGTAATTGGTCAATATTTCGTAGTATCATAGATACTAGTAAAATTGCCCATAATAATAAAAATTTTTAATTTTTATATTGCATGTTAACCTTCACCTACATATGTTTACAATTTGAAGTGCTATTTCTTTGCATTTCCGCGCAATCATTTACTGCGTATTTCAATAAATATTAAATGCGCGTTTTAAAAAAATCTTTAATATTTTGTCATACTTCAAGGAAAAAAAAAATTGTAAATTTCTAGAAATAAAATTTGTTTTGTGTATGTTAAAAGTATAATTTGCCGGGATAATCACATATTAAGTGTGCAAATGTTTACTAGCATTGTATATTATTAATTATATGTGCAATATTTACTAAAAGTGTTTATTATCAATTATATAATACATATTAGGTATTATCAATTTTTTTTGAAATCCTAATTTTGATATTATACTTGATTACGATTTTGTGTATTCAAAACCATATCCATTTATTTCTTTTTAAAACGACAAGAAATTCATGTATTCATTATATAATTTTAATATGGTCTAAAAATTCAATGACCATTATTTTTGAAGTAAGAAAATTCTTAAATGTCATCATTTATACAGTTTTTATCCTTTTCTTCGACACAGTAAATGATAAATTTTTGTCTTATTATTGCATGAAATATTTTTGCATTTTATTTAAAATTTATTAAAAAAAGTTTTGTGTGATGCCTGTAAAATTAATTGAAGATAATTTAAATACATTTGTGATATTATTACAAAATCACATTTATTTATCTTGTCATGCTTCACTGCAAACATGAGCTAATTTCATCAGTAGTTTAAGTAGTTGGTTAAGATAATAATGGTTTGTAAATGCAGGCTTGCTAAATTAGTTACTTACTTAACTACTTAAATTTATTCTTTGTTAGGAAAAAACTATTTTGTATATAGATTTGTGTTAGTTTTATTTCATCACCAATTCTGGTAGTATTTGGTTCAAAATGTTATGAAATATTTGAATTACCATAAAAGATCAGTTTCTTTTATGTTGACTACTGGTTTAGTGTAAAAGGATTTTGTTAAATTCAATTCATAAATGTGTCACCTCATTCTACCTTAATTAGAAAAAAAAAAAGGAGTTGAAACCCTTGTTGTCAGGTGGTGATATACTGAATCTCCTTATGGTGGTGTCCAGTCGTCTATAGATTCTTTCTATACTTGGGGACAAACTAAGTTGACATTATTTATGCTACAAGAATGATGACTGCAGGTAAATGTTCTTCAGACATTCTAAATTTGTGGGAAAAAAAAGCATGTTGAATAACATATTCAAAATGATTAAAATTATTCAATATTTATTGATTATGTTCCAAAATTCTGAAAATTTGAAGATATACAATCCAAAAAATTGAAGCTTTCAAGTTTAAAAAATTTCATGGTACATGTTATTAAAATATGCCTTTTTTCAAAAATATTTAATTTTCCATCTTTTAAATGAGTTTACTTAAAAAGTTCATTTAATTTCTAGAAGCAATGTTAAAAAAAAAGCCCATATATTTAGCAGACCACATGATACTTTCTTATTAATTTTATGTTGCCATTTTATTGCAAAGTTGGGGGAAGGGGAATCTTTGATGAAATTTCCAAAATTTGACATATAATTTCAGAGAAATTCAATGTTAACTATAATCACTAATAAGCAAAAGCGATTGCATACCAAAATTTTTGATAATTCTGAAAAGTTGATGCTACCTATTCTGAGAATTTCATTGTTTTCCATAATCACCTTGAAAATTATCACATATTTTTTTATTGAATTGCTGAGTTTTAAGCAATTAGTACTTCAAAAACTGCATCCTTTATGGCCACTTTTTATTGTTTGAAAGGACATGCATGGCTTATGGTGGCTACTGGGTGAATCAGTATCACATTTAGGCTCCTGTGCCTTTTTATTCAATTGCAGGGTATTGCACATAGTCAACTTAGGTTTTTAGCCAAATTGTACTTTATACTTTCTCAAAAAATTCCCCATTACTTACATGTCTTTCAATCTTTTTGGAATTTCCTGAACTTGTTAATGATAGCATAGAGATTTTATAAAGAATTATTTGAAAATTCGATGTGTTTATGGCTGCTAAAAACATAAATGAAATAAGTATATTTATTGGTGAAATATTTTAACAAGAGCTGTGTTATCAGTATGAGGAAAAGGTATAATGCCATTATCCATACATTTAAATAAACAATATTTTCTGTCAAAAAAAAAAAAAAAAAAAAAAAAAATTCATGGTTTTGTGTCACTTTTTTATACACATAATATGACATTTATATATATTTTCTGTGATTTTCTGAAAATGTAGCCAGTAATTTATATTTTCAATTTCTCCCAAAATTTAAGATTTTTTTTTTTTTAAAGTATTGCAAAACCTAAAACAATACTACTTTTCTTTTTTTTCAGCCTTTGACATAAGCAGGGGAAGATATAGTTGAAGATAATAATGAGAATTCAAGTAGTAGTTGCTAAATTTTCATCTTGCCACATATAGGATAGTATATGATATAATCCTCGCCAATTTGTATGGCAAAGGCAATTTGATATTCTGGTGAATTATGCATATACATACAGAATGGGTATCACTGGCACCAACTAAAACACTCCATTTTGGCTGCAAAATACAGAGCTTTCAGAAATACATCTTCACAAGAGGGTACTCTTTTTTAAAATTTGAATAAAATTTGCTAAAAAGTTATTGAGAATTTCATTGCTTTGTCATGTGTACATTTCTCCTTATTCTCACAACATCTTTCATGTCAGGTATAATTCTAAACTGCTCATCACTTTTATAATAGAATTAGTTGATAAATTTGCAATTTTAAATTTAATTTTTTTTTTCCATATCTAAAAATCTATTTTCTCTTTAACAAGCATTAAATTTGATGAGCAGCATAAATAGATGCATAAAATGTTTCACATTTTCTTTTCTTTGTTCATATAAATCATGTGGAACTGGCTAATAGTTAGATTTGTTTTTTGTATGAAGTGAACTTTAATTCATTTTTCTTGATAAACTTGACCATATTAGCTGTTTTCACTCAGATTTTTAAGTTGTAATTTTTTTTTAAGGAAATCTCCATAATTAGTATTATATTAATTTTTATATTTTACATTTTTCTGGAGTTTTTTCTAATTTCTGTATTCCATAAGATGCCTTTATGTGCTCAACAAGAGCATGAGATTTTAAAGGAAAACATCCATTTCAGTAAAAGAAAGATGGAGCTTCGCTATTGTATCTTTCTTCTTAAGTTATTTGTTCTATTGGTAAATCTGTTTCATTAGATTCGATGAGATTATCATTTTCATAACTACAATCTGAATCAATTTTAAATAAAATAGTTTTGTCCTGGTTTCACTTTTAATATCCTTTATTAAAAGATATTTATAACAACATACTTATTAAAAAAAACTCATTCTTTAAATGTACATTTTTTGTGATGTAGACAAATGGTCTTGCAAGTCTACTGCAGGATCTTCTTTTAAAATTGAAAATGTCTCTATCATCTTCAGATAGATATGCTGCATTTTTAATTTATTTCTTGTGGATATAAATACATTTGTGACATTCTGCAGTTTTAAATTCCCCAACATTATACTTCATGTCTTCACTTTTTCCAAACTCACAGCCAAAATAATATTTACACTAATGTGCTCATAGAATATCTCTTACTGGTTAATAATATTTGTTTTCTAGGCAAATTCTAATTGCATGTCATACTGCTCATTCTATTTTAGTTCTAGCTCCTACTTGACTGATTGGTATGTTGTGACTGGACCAGTTGTTGTTTAGTGTATGAATCATCATTTTAACAATCAAGTTATTATTTCTTTTATGATAATAATTGCATAGTTAATGGTATGATCAGTTAAATTTTTGATATGAAAAAACAACAATAACTACTAGTTAAATTCTTATTATTTTCTGGTGTATCTTCCATAGCTTATATAATTTGTTGCAAATATATATATATATATATATCTAATATATAAAATTCTCGTGTCACAGTGTTTGTTGCCAAACTCCTCCGAAACTGCTCGACCGATTCTTATGAAAATTTTTGTGCATATTTGGTAGGTCTGCGAATCGGTCGTAATCTATATTTTAAACCCCTAATTGATAAGGGTGGTCCACCCCTAAATATTTTTTATAATTTCTTTGGCAAACCAATGTAGTGGCAACAATGCCATTGAGGCAGGCGCCAATCTTGCAACCCTGAATTTTCGAATTTTCGCCAATTTCTTTAGGGTTGCAATACTGCAATTAGAGGAATTCGTAGCTTCATTTTTCAAACAATAAAATGACTATTTTATTGTTATTTCGATAATTAATTGCAGAATTCTTATTTGCACTAATTTCATCGTTAGAGTAAAAGTTTGTTTCCACCACAGACGAAAGATATACCACAATAAAAAAGAATGGCGCCGTGTCTCGATGCCTGTACTACATAACCGTAAAATTCTCATGTTCTGAATATTATTGTTTTATGTACTACTTTAAATTTTGTGAAAATTATATTGTATGAAATTTATATTATTTCTATGAGAAATAAATCAAATGTATGTAAGTATTACCTGATTTGATTATCAATATTTTTTTTATTTTCTAAGTTTGAATTTGAATTGGAATAAAATATATTGAATGAAAAGTTGTGAATCAAAACATTGAACTTTTCTATGCTTAAAGTTTGTCAACATGTGTTGTATTTGATTAAGAATTTTAAAATGAAATGTGATCTACAAGATAATATAATATAGACAATATAATTTTAAAGAAAGATGATGAATTTTCAAGGATTTTTGGAAAAGTGTGAAAATGAAGTAAACTCTGCAATTATTTGATATAATGATAACATTAAAATTTTATAAAAGGTATTATAATAGTTACAAGTTGAAAATCAAGGACATTTTATTTTAAAAACTTTTGTTATTTGAAAAACAAAGAATTTGAGTTATAAATTTTAGTGATTTGAATATTGTCGAAGAAAAATTGATAAATGGTACTTTTAAGTTGGAAGTTATTTAAACAAAACAAAACAAATAAATAAGTGTTTATATTAATAAAGGAGAATTTAAAGCTCAATAACATTTTTATGTATGTATATTTGTTTTTATTTATATTTAAAAGTTGGTTTTAATTATTTCTTATTTGAATTTTTATGCATTTTGTATTCATTCAAAACATCACAATAAAAATATTTCTGTTCTAAATGTTTTGAAACTTCATGTAAAAGTTTTCTTTAAATGTATGAAAGGAATAGAACATGGAAATTAACCTAAATTCATAAATTATTTTTATTTTAGTTTTTAAACTAAGAATTTTTGTAAATTTGTAAAAAAAAAAAAAAAAGTTTGTGTCGACAAACTTTAAGCATACAAAAATGTATAAATAATTGAGATATAAATTTGAAAACAGTATATTACCTACATAAGGATATTCCCAGCATAAAAATACTTGCAAAGGAAAAACTATTCATGTTTTATTTATTTTTGAATTATAAAATTTTGCAACAATATCACATTTTTGTAATGTTTATCTATATTTTAAAGAATAAATTGTATAAAGAATAGTTAAAGTTGATATTTTTATGTGAAATTCAAAGGTTTTGAATATATTTAATCAAAACACTTGCAAAAAGGCTAAATATTTTAAATTCAGGTCATTTCATATTAAAAAGCCTTTGCAAATAGCAGGAAGTTGTAAAAAAAAGTTTGTCGAGCAAATTTTAACTTTTTCAAAACAAAGCTCAGAAAATATTTACAGCTTTAAGGAAAAACAAAACTATATTTTTAATAAATAAGACTATGAACTTGATAATTCAATGGCATTTTGATATATTTACAACATTTTTAAAAGTAATATATCTAATTAAAAGTTGTTTTTAGCTTTTTCTCAGAATGAATTTTTATGCTTTTTGTTATCATGTGAAACACCATAACACAAGTAATTTTAATCCAAATGCTACAAAACTTTGTATTTATGTTTTTCATAAATATTTACAGGGAATAGATCTCTGAAATGATTATAGCTACATAAATATTTTTTATTTCAATTGTTAAACTTGGAATTACATGCAAATTTTGGAAGAATTTTGTGTCGACAGCATTTAAACTAGCACAAAATAATAAATAATAAAGATATAAATTTATTAGAGGTCTATTCACTGTAAAATGTTAGTACAAACAAATACAAACTTAGAAATTTAAAAGATATTGATTTGATTTCAGGTTTTGTAACAGTATCAATTTTTGGCCATTTTTACCCTTATTTTAGCTTATAAAAATTAAAAAAATAATAATGAAATTTTTTTTATGTGAAATCATTAGTTTTTAGATACATTCAATCCAAAAATGTGTACAAAGATAAAAATTTCAAAAAAATTCCTTCGAAGGTGTTCGTGTACCTTAAACGATCGTTTGCATTTGTATTTTATTGTGAATTTTTTTTTAAAGTCTTTTCTTATTATATCCCGATTTTATTTGTATTGTATTTTTTCAATTATCATTTTCAGTAAACGACCACCAAAAAAATCTAACCTCAGAATCCGTGTTTCTCCCATGGGCAGCTGTATGTTGCATGCTCACGTGTTCGAAAACCATCGAATTTATTTATTTCGACGAAAGACAGACTAACAAGAAATAGTGTTCATCGCTTAATTCTTAGTTAAATGTAAGTAATGATTATTAAAAATTATATTACGTAAAATAATTATAAAACAGTCTTACAAATCAACATTATCTACCTCATTCATTAAATTAATAAAAATTAAACATTTTCTATTCGTTGAAACTTAATTTGATCTTTTCATCATTCTTTACCAATCACTTCCTTAACAATACCAATTATAGTATCTAATAATTGAACGAAATACAAGAAAGCCACAGCAACTCGTGGCCGGGTCTTCTGTATAGTATATATATATATTTTAGGTTGCTGCAATACTTTTTTAAAAAGGAATTTTTAAATTTTAGGAGTAATTGAAAATATAATTTACTGGTAACGTTTTTCAGAAAATCACAGAAGATATATTATAGATAGGTATAAATGTCATATTATAATTAGGTATAAATATTATAAATGAAAAAAAAAAACTGAATTTTTTCTTGTAGATTATAATTGGTTAATTATGTTAATTTATTTCTTGTCGATTATTACATCTTTAGGTTTATTTAAATACGTGATGGCTTAATGCAAATAGATGATGGCATTATGCTTTTCATTAATAACTCATTTTATATATTAGTTAAAATATTTTGCCTAAAAATATGTTTTTATTATTATTATTTTTTAGGAGATGAAAACAAACACATTGAATTTTGAAATAATTTTTTTCTCAAATTTTAATTTTTATTGATAATTATATGAAATTTCAAAAAGAATGATAAAAAAGTGAGGGAGGTGGAATTTAATTTTTTTATGAGCATTTTTTTTTTTGAAAATTAAATCTAATATTATGATTAAAATTCTATGTGTAAGTAATGAAATATTATAATCTTTTCATGTTTCATGCGAGATGATAAACAGTGTATTTTAAATAATGAAAAAAAGTTGAATTTTTATTTAAAGAAGTTATAATTAAAAAATATGATTTATTTTAGAATTCTAAAGTGTTTAAGAAATATTTTCAACATATTTCTCATTCACATTAAAATTCATGGAACTGTCATCTTTAAAATTTCAATTAGAAACAGCATTCAGTTTATAATACAAATTATGAAAAGGCATTTATTGCCTAGTATACTAAGTTACCAAAATAAAAATGTTTTTAATTTTATATTGTTTGAAGAAAATTAAGATTTCATTTGAAAATAAATTTTATTTTTAACTTAAGTTACTTGTAGAGTAAAATGTTAAATTAAGAAAGTCTTGTGAATTGAAATTGAAAATTTTATGTTTTTTTTTTTTTTTCATTTAAATAGTTTAAGATAATTACTTAAAGTTTAAAATAAAATTTATTGCTTTTTTAATATATTATTGGTTATTTTATTAAATGCAAAAATAAGGTGATCAACCTAATTCTTTTAAGTAATTTTAATGGGATCTTAAATTCAAACTATAATATATTTATTCTCATACAGTGCTCAATTGTAAAAGATCAAATAAATACTTCTGATTTCAAGTTTAATTTTAAAAAATGCTGTTATAAATAAAGTAGTATTTAAGGTTTGAAACATATTTTTTTATCAAATTTTTAATTGGTCAAAAGTCATACAAACTGGTCTAAAAGTGTTTATCAATTATTTTGAAGAACATTATAATCAAAATTAAGATAGGTATGAGTAAATAGCATCAAATAATCAAGTTTTCGAAAACAAATTAATAAATAGTCATTTGGTAACTAAATAAGATCTACAAACTTTTTCTGTAACACAAATCTAATACAATATTAAGAAGTTTCTTGTAATCAAATTGCTGATTATTTGCAGTAAAATTCATCATTTGTGTGTATAAAATTGTGGTATGTAATTGTGGGACATTAACCATCTTTAACTTCAAGTATTGCAACATTATTTTTAATTTCAAATTGAATATATTTCTATACATACTTCCATATGAATACTACTTCCTATTATGTTATGAAATATTTGAATACATTATAAGATGAAATTGCAATTATAAGATAAAATTACATGCATAGAAACCACATAGAAAAAAATTTATATATCATTAAAGAAATTTAGTACTTCAAATATATGTATAAAAAAATTTGGTACATTTAATGAATTTAACAGATCAATTTTCATTGGTATTTTTTGGATAATTGTTATTTTATTTACATTGTCTTTTAGTTAAATAATTTGAATGTCATTTGAATTGATTGTCTATTATTGAAAAGAAAATATGATCTATTTTCAAGCCCAAGTAATTCATGACCAATACTGATAAAAAAATATTTCTAAAGCTCTATGCACTACTATAATAATAATAAAAAAAAAGTCTTTAAGTAGTTTTTAGAAGCTTGAACAAAATTAGATTAGGTTTTCTTTCATTTATTCCTTTGAAAAGATGTCTTAAGCATTTGATTTCATTGTAATAAAATATTTAAATGTCTTATTTTAATGCGTATGCATTAATGCCTTAATAAATGTCTTATTATATTGAAAAATGACCATTTAAATTATTTTCACATAAATCTATAATTGTTTTATAAGAATTTGAATAGCATGTTTGCAAATTTTTTTTTTTAATTCAATTTATACTTTCTGAATAATGTATGTTTTGATTTTATTCAAATATTGTTTTTGATAATTTACTTATAAGTATTTTATGCTATGTTTTAGGAATTAAATATCTGCTAAGTAATTCTATCAAGGACTGAAATGCCTCGTCATTTGTTTCAAGTGACTGTAAATTTTCCTGCAAGCCTCAGGAATCATGTAAATAATAATCAAGCCTTTAATCCCTATGTTTTTGTGAGAAACAGATTGTACCATTTCCTTTTTCATCGGTTTGCTATAGTTTATGCGAGATTGTTTTCAAACATCCATAGAAAAATAATTGAATTTTTTCTATTACTTATAGTAAGTAACATTCATTTATTTTATTATTTTTTTTTTTTGTAAACTAGATGACTAATTTAATGTGAAATTTTTTTTAATATTTGAAAAAAATGTTTTTTAATTACTTAGTAGTATTTTATTAAATAACATTTGTTCCTGATCAATATTAGTGATCAGATTAATTTTTATTTACTTTTATAAATGCAAAATTAAAAGAATTTAACTAAGCATCAGGATAAGGCAGTATTAGAAATGTCAGTGATAAATTTAAAAAATTAAAATTAAAATGGATATTAATGTAATTTTAAAATTGAAATTCTTTTCTCTAAAATAAATTCATTTATATTCAAAACAGCTTAAAAACTTTTTGTAGTCAGTAAAAATATTCACAATATATATGGAGAAATATTATGAATAAAGTTATATCATAATCATGTTATATCAATCATGTTTAATTTTTTCAATATCATTCATTTGTAGCAATCTACAATTGTAAGTCATTTATGATAAATATACTGACTGCCAAAGAAATACTTTAAATGCAGAAATCAAAAATTTTAAAAAATGTTTGACTAAGCCATTATGTCTGTTAAAAATATTTTTTAAAGGAATTAATTAAAATTAATACATTTTTTGTTATTTGTATGAAATGGTAAATGATTTAAATACATAAATTCTTAATTGTATAAAAATTTGCTATTTGTTGAAAAGTTAATTCATAATATATATTTTTGTAATTTATATTGTTTGATTAAAGTATTTTTAATACAATTTTCAGTACTTTTTTTTACTTGCAGGCTTTACTTTCCTTTATATTGTTAATCTATGTACATGTGGTGTTTGTTCAAAAGCCCGTTACTTGTTTAAAAGAATATAAAGGTGTGTGGCAGAGAAATGGCATTTTGCGGGTTGAAATTCTGTCTGGAAAAGGAAAGGAAAATTATACTCTTGATGATTCGTACTGGAAAGAGAAAACACTTCGATTGAGCCAACTAGGAGGACATTATTTCTATTCTGATTCGGAAATCGCAGCAGAGGAAGAAGAGGAGGAGGAGGAGGAGGAAGTTATTGAAGAAGTATATAGGAATGAATCAATCAAAGGAGAAGATTCACTTGATGCTTTTAATGATTTTGATACAGGTGATTTAAAGGAATCGAATAGTTCTGAAGATAAAGAGAATAAAATATTGGTTGAAGAGACATTCCAGCCTCTTTCAGAACATTCAATATTAGCAAGTAAGTAAAAAGAAATCATTGGAGTAAAGTTCTTATAGTTAAAATCACCCACTTTTTAAAGTTAATCAATTCCTACTGTTAGTTCACACTCTCCCTATATATATTTATATATCTTGTTTATATATCTTGTATAGTTTTCAATCGTTAATAAAATACTTTTTATTCATCCACTCAAGTTCAAATGCATTTTTTAAAAATTGTATCAGAGGACACTTGATGTCAATACAGTTCTTTCAAATATTAATTCATTAATTAAATAATTTTAGTTTTATATGGGAAAAAAAAATTCTCTTATATAAGATATTTAGCAGGATATAAATTTAGGAATAAATACCGTCAGTGTCGAGGCGTGTAGATCGCTGGAAAAAAATTTCTTTTTCAGATTCTTTTTTCATTCTGGGTTCTAGTTTTAGTCAAGAACGGAACAAAATGGACAAATTTATATTAATTGTAATTATTTAATAAAAAGTAACTAAAGTAAAAATTTTCTTTGTTGACCTAAGTAGGAAGTAACTTCAAAATTTTTTTTTTTATTTTACTTGTTAAATCACCTCTGACATTTTTCACATGATTTTATTAACGAAGAATTATTCATTAAATTTTATCTTAAATTTTCAATAACATTTGATTAGGGCTATAATTAGTGTATATATGCTTTTTTTTTTTTTCTCTTTATACAGGTGATCTAGATAATGCCTACATCTTGGAATTTGCGTTAGATTATGGATTTTTGAGATTACAACCTGCCAAAAGAAAGGAACTGAATATTTCTGTGACATTTGTTATTTTAGGTAAGTAGAGCAAATATTTTTTAATTATAAAAAATACAAAGACATTAAAAGAAGCATTGAATATTTTATATTACCACATGAAGTTTTGTAACTCACATAAACAACTATTATTAAAATTATTAAGAATGAACTTTCATTCTCAGTTTATAAGTTTGTTAGTTATAATTATTATTTTTTTAATCTTAATACCGATAACAAATAATAAGTTTAAGCCTGATGATAATATTTTACTTTCTGAGACTATATATTTTCCATCCTTGATGTATGACTATTTAAAAAGAATTGTCATTTTCTATTTCTACCTCTTTTTTTACTTAATTATTTAGTTGATTAAAATACAGTATAGTCATGATTCTCTGAGTTAATATTTATCAAACTCTCCTTTAAGCAAAAACTAGGTTAAACTGGATTTACACAAATTGTCACTTAATAGATAAATAAGTATAAATTTACACACACCATTTATTAATTTTTATAGTTTGTATACTTACAGTCCTTCCAGTACGTGTATAAAAATAGCAAAGAAAATTGTACATTTGAAGTAGTCGGATATTTTTTGTTTGTGGTATAATAATGTTTTCCTGTTGCAATGTAATGCCATTGCATAAGTGTCATCATAATTCCTGGTGTATACTCGTCTTGTTACTCAGTGTATTCAATATTTTTTCTATCAAACTTAGATCTTCGGAATGTTTAATTTTCTCTTGATGGACATAGTTTCATCATCACTGTTCTGTAGTTTGCAGTTTTCAATCATGCTAACTGTAATTTCATATTGTGAAAAGCGAATTAACGAAAAGTAATAATTTCTAATTTCTTGGAATAATACAGGTCCCTATGTTCAAGGGTGGAAATATAAGAGATATGTCCCTTGTTGCTATTCCTCTCTCCAAATGACTCTGTGCTGCTTTTTTGCGTAATGCTACAATGCAAAAAAAAAAAAAGTAAAAAACTCAAATACTTTAATTAAGCCATTTCATTTTAATGTAATTTGTAAAATATTATTTATTAGAATTTATTGTAAATTAAAATGGATATTGTAAAATATATTTAATGCAAATTAAAAATGAATTTCCATAATTTTTTGTTTTGTTTTGTTCTAATGCAGCTGGCAAACATTTAGACAATTGTCTTGGATGCCTTAAGCGCTACACTGACGTTACTCACTTAGCACTACCCAGGAAGTGCATATAGCTTGAAGATAAGCTACAGACGTGGAGTAACAATACCTCTGAAATTCTCTATGATCTTATTAGACCGGGACCTATGGTTTAAAGTGTATTCGAACTACGACAAACATCCCCGGCACCGCCAAGACTCAACCCCGAAACCTGTGATACCGAGCTCCAGAGTGCTACCACTCAGCCATTAAGGCCCCATTTTCATAATTTTATTTTATATGTTTTTTAGATTAATAAAATTTCTAATTTAAAAATATTAATAAAAGCTTTGATATGTTATGTTCTAATGAGTGGCCAATCTTATCTTGTATGGGAAATTCCAAGAAGTTTTAAGTAATTGTCCTGGATTCAGTTGCATAGGCATACATCTAACCTGCAACCCTTCGCTTCTAACATTGTGTGGGTTCACAGGTCAGGTTTAAAAAAATCTGAAAATTTTCAGTAGTTCAAATTTTTTTTCAATATCCTGACTCATTCATATACTTATTTATTGTAATAAAAGCTAACTATTTGGTGACTTTCTTTGATACTGTGATATGCATTGTTATTATATAGAAAGGAAATGATAGTGGTATCAACTCTTCACACCAATAATAAATAAATCTTAAAGGTTAACAAAAGATATTGTACTAAACTTTCAAATCAATAAAAATAAATCATACTAATTTTATTTTTTTTTAAAAATGTATAATATATTAACTAAATTTTATGAACAAAAAATGATTTTTTTTCTGAATACCATTATATAAAATTTATTCATTTTTAATTTGTTTCAAGTTTTATTTTTATTTATTTATTTATTTTTTTACCTATATCGTTTGGGAGAATTTCTTATATGATAAAAAATATTTACTTAGATTTAAAGAACAAAATTTAAAATGCAGGAAGACAAAATAAAACAATTATAAGAAATGCTATGAATGAATGATGAAATTTTAAGGGAACAAATGAATTTTATATTTCTTTATTACAAGATACATGTTGAATTTTTGAATAATGACAGTGGTATTTCTCTTCCTTTCCCTTTTATAAAAAGTTTTTCTATATTGATTTTCTCACTAATTTGATGCATAAATTTACTTTATTTTAAATTACAAAAATAATTATTTTTAGAATTACTTAATGTAAATTTATTAATTAAAAAAAATTAAATGGCTCAAAAGTTAAAAAAAAAATTTCATACTGAATATTATTTAGCATGAATACTTTTTAACATTTCTGAATCATTACATGGTCTTATTTTACAAAAAATTGTTTCTTTTCAATTGAATTTGGTTGTATATTTTTCATTATCTTTTTTTTTTTAATGTTAATTCAAGATATATTAAAAAATATCTAGTATTTGATAATGGGAAGTATTTAATAAATATTTGATCAGATTTGTATGTATTATTATGTGTTGTATTCATTATCTTGTATATATGATATAATACAGTCTATAAGATAATATATACATAAAGTCACATAATTTTAATTATTCTCTTTTTTTTTGCTTGTTATTGCTTAGATCCTGCAGAAGAGACATGCTTTGGTGGTTCTTTTAACAAGTTTCTGTTGGATAATTTACTTGGATATGATAATGTTTTACTGGCTAGTATAAGAAATGTAGTGGATAAAAAAGACCAGAAAGGTAAGTTTCTATTGTCACTTTCTATTTTATTTTGAACATTTTATTAAAGGAAAAAGTGATATCCTCACTCAAAAGTTTTCTTTGAAATGATAAGGAAATAAATAAAGGATAGTTCAATTATATTCATTTAAATGGGTGGAAAAAAAGTATTTGCTATGTACTGAAGTGTTATGCTATCGAAAAGAAATGAGATAAAAGAAGTGCAGTATTTAAGTTTCTTTTGAATAATCTGAATTTGTTTTACTTTTTAATTTTAATCTTAAGTAAGTAATTCAGTAAGAAATATATATAATAAGTAAGAAATTCAGATTACTTTTGAGTAATCTGAATTTCTGTGTTTTGCTTGATGATAATAACATTTGTTAATAAAAATTGTAAGGATTGTTATAGTTTAGTGTTTTAGTTTTTTTCATTTTAATGTAAAATTAGAAAAGTTTATCTAACAGAATTATGTATTTTTTGAAAAATGTATTGTTTTCTCACATAAAAGAAAATCTTTTTGATATTTTTTTTCATTTCTTTAGGCTATGTACGAAATGCAGTGATGGAAATTGAATATATATTTCTAAACAATTGGATAAATGACAAGTCTTATCTAATGGCTTTATTTGTCATGATATTTTTGTAAGTTTCTAAGAATATATTAATGATTGTTGAGAATTTTCTTTTGATTATTTTTTAATCTAGTCAAACAATATAACCATTTGTATTTTTATAAATCTATGCATTAAAAGAATTTTTTTTTACTTTGTTACGCAACTTAGTTTACATTGTGTAGGAGATTGTGATTATAAAACTTAAAATTCACTGTTAGTATGACACTAATTTCATTAAAAATACAGTAAATTTTTCAAAAATATTTGGTTCCATCTCTATATATATTTTTTTTTAAATTTGTAGACTGCACTGTAATAAAAGATTATATAGTAGCTTTAATTAAGCTGGTTACATTTGATTTGAACTGGTTGTTGAACTAGTTCTTCTAGATTTTTCAAATTGGATTAATATTTGTAAATTAAATATAATATTTTAAGGATTTTAATAAAAAAATGAAAATTCTAATTAATGTTAATATCATTTGTGTGCTCATGCACACAAATGATATGCATTTAGATGCAATTATGCATTTAGATCATGCATAATCTTTGATGCATGTTAATTAAAATAAAAATGCTTATTCTCCTGTTATGATTTTTGTATTTAACAAGCTTTTAGTAGGAATAATATTACTGATAAAATTTCATCATTTAAAAGAAGAGAATGAAATCAAAGTGAATATCATTAAAGCATTTATATATATAAAAATTAATTAAAATTTATGGAATTTTTTATTCAAATTTAATTAAATTTTTAACTCATATTCAAAATATTTACCTTTTTAATATATGTTGCTAAAAGATTTTAGTATATATTTGAGAGGTTGAACATTTAGATATGAATGTATCATTTCTTAAAACAAAAACCATTGATAAAAATAAGGAAAACAAATGTGAAAAATATCTTTTTAGGCTATTATAGCATTTCTGTTTAAATTGTTGATGATGATTCTATATCTATTTGCTTCAATATCGGTATAACTAAGGCAACTACAAAACTCTTCATACATATATATTAGACATTACTACCCATGTCATAGCTATACTTGTTAATAAATAGATATTATTATATTATTTCCTTTTTGTAATGCCTATTAGTGATTCAAAGGTATTTTGAAAATTACTTATAAATTTGGTTATATTTATAATTTGATTATATTTTATTTCTAGACATTGGCAATTTCTGCATTGCTACGACATTCCCACCATCAAATATTTATTGTAGTTGGTAAGTGGCAATTTGTTTCAATAGAAAATATTTATATGCATATGTAAAAATGTAATGTTTTGATTTTTCATAGATGCACCAAACCAAAATTTAATTTTAGTTATAATTTTTATTTTATTGTTATGGTATTTTTGATTTATGGCAAAACAACTTACTGTTAATAGGCTTGAAATACTCCTTATTGATATTATATACCAGTTATTTTACATTGATATAAATACTAATTATATGTAGATCAAGGTGTAAAAATTTTTTAAATATGATTTTTATATGAAATTCATTTTTGCGTATGTATATGCTTGTTTTATCAGTGTTCCATATATGAAGAATGATTTTACATTGAAATAAGATTCAACATTCTAATATTTAATTAGGAGAAATTAATATTTACAAATAGTATACAGATAAATATATAAATTATTGCATCAATAAAAATGAAGCAGTTACAAGTTAACATTGCATCATGATCAAAAGTGAACAGAATTGTGAACTTCCATAACAAAAATAACTAGCTTTTTTTTTAGCTTTCAGTACAGAAAATAATAGATTGAGTGTTTGTCTGCTAGATATCAGGGTTGATATATCACCAGTCCATACTGTATGCACCCAGTATACTGTGTTGTGTGATTGTATTTACTTGTTAAACAAAAAAAAAGATGTTTTTGTTTCTAAAAAAATTTTTTACTTATTTTTAAATTATTTCATTTTTTGTTTTGACATTTTTATTTCAGTCTTAAAAATATTGATATATGTATATATATTTCAGTTTAGTTTTTGTTCTCATTTCTATTTTGATTATTTAAGTTTACTACTATTTATTCTCATTATTTATTGGTTTATTATTTTTGTGTTATTTATATATACTAATTTATTCTGTCAGATTTGCCAAGAAAGCTTTCTATTTTTAAAAAGTTTTTAGATTTTAAGAAAACAATAGAAATATCCCCACATCATCTGATTCCCAACATGATTCCTAAGGCATTCGGTTTTAAATGCTTATTCTCTGTTTGAAAGCTATAAAATGAATGGTTCTATTCTAATATTAAATTGTATTGTCATGTTAATAAAATTTTAAATATAAATAGCTGTTAAATTTTTAAAGGTTTTATATTGCTATTCATGTATATAGAAGAAAACATTGTTAATAAAGCATTTATTAACACTGTTAACAAAATTAAAGCTTTCCTTATTATACTTACTTATTTATGTACACTCAAGAGCCAAAACATTATGACCACCCTACATTTTGCAATGAACTCGCCTGGATGACGTGGAAGGCACATGATCAGATGGAAGTGGTATTTAACTGGTATTAAGTGGTGGTATTAATCCATGCCAAGGCGGGTTGAAGCTGTGTTGCGTTCCAAAGGTGGGCCAACTCGTTATTGACAGGTGGTTATAATGTTTTGCTCTTGAGTGTATTTACCATTTTAAAATTTATGTATTCACCAACTTTAGATAACTGATTCTTGAAATTTGGAAGTCGACATTTATGCAGAATACATCTTGCATTATCTCTGTTGTCATTTATGTCCTTGGTTTTAAACCAATTTATAAGTTGTGATAAAATAACTTCACCATTTTTTTTAACTATTAAGATTATTTAAGAATTAATGTTTTTGAACTTTCTTGCCATCAAGAAAAGCAACTTACGTTATAAATCTTATCATTGTTATAACTTCCAAGATAAAGTTATTTTGTAATGAAATTAAAATATTCCATAATTGTAGATTAAGAATTATATTAATTGAATACATATGTATGCTAATAATATGTAAACTGATATGGACCTTGTATGTATTACATCTGAAATCTGCTTCATCTTATTGTTATGCTCAAAATATTTCCTTGAAAAAATATACTATTAATAGCAAAAAAATTTAGTATTATGTACTGTTGTAATTAAAAAAAAAAGAAAAGAATTTTTCTTATTTTTCATTTACACTGAATTTTATATATAAAAACAGGAAAATAATTTTATTAAGAGAAATTGAAAATTTCCTTATTTAAGTGCTTGTATGTTTTCCTTATTGGAATTTATAAATATTTTTACTTGGTTTATAAATGGGAAAGACACAAAGTTTTGATAGCAATTAATTTTTCTGTATAATTTTATTCAGATATATTCTGTATAGTATTTATTGCACAGATAAATAAATTTTATTACTTTAATAAAATTCTAAAAATGGCCAAGCTTCTAAAGTGTTGTTTGAATAAAAGCTGTGGTTGTATGTAGGGGGTCTTCCTGAGAGGTCATTTTGAGAATTAACACTTAACTTTATATAGTTTTAATTAAGAAAAGAGAAAATCATTTTTGCTTTTTCAAAATACTTTTCTATATTTTATTGAAATATAAAATCAATGAAAATTTAGTTAGATAACATGCATTTTTCACAGTTTCCTTGATGGCAAGGAACTTGACTTAATTTCAAATTTTAAAGCATGTAAATTTTTTTTGATGGCTGCTTTATAAAAATTTTCTTAATCCATGGAAATGCATAATATAATATCAACCCCTTATTCAAGAGATAAATATACTCTTCTTTAAATTGGAAATATTAATTAATATAAATTTAAAGTGATATGACATCCAGTAAAGTGACAGTTGAAAATGAAAGAACCCCTCTATGTTTGCAAATTTTCCATGAAGACATTTCTAATGTATTAAAACTAAAATATTATAGTTATTCAGTAAAGGGCTGAGCTCCTCTTTCTGTAATGAATATAATTTTCTGTAATTTATAATTATACATTAAATTTTTTTTTTAATTATTTTTGGCTACTGTATACAAGTTGTGATTTATTTTTTTTTTGAAGTTTCTGTAAAAATTAAGAAATTGCTACTTATTTTTTCTTTTAATAATGGGTTTATAATTCAGCTTGAGAAATAAAAAAACTGATCTTAAAATAATAAAGTAAATTTATCCTTGAAGTAAAGTGAAAAACTTATAAGAGTTGCCAAAAAATAGAAGGCCCTGTTATGAAAAGGAAAAAACCACATCAGCATATGCTCATCTATAAAAGTAGATCTGAGACAAAATCAGATACAAAATTCGTTTCTGAATACTAAATTAATTATATTATTAGCCAAGATTTGCTAACATATATAGAAATAAGTTGGAACAATTTAAAAATTAGTATTAATATTTGAATTTATTTTATTTGTTCAAACTGCATTTTATTTTTTAGTTGAAAGTTTTTATATTTTTTTTTATCAATAAATACTCCAATGCATTACTTTACAAATTGCTACTGCAGATTATAGGTTACTACTACTGCTAGATTGGATAGGCAAGTTGAGTATCTGCTCAGAATTCAAATATAATAAAACAAAGTATCACAGAATTAGCAGGAATTAAAAAATTTAAAGCAAACAGTTAATAGGAGGGAAAGAAGTTAAAAAAAAAAAAAAAAAAAAAAAAGAGAGGGGGGGACAAACTAGGGAGATGACAATTAAAGCAATATCAAAAAACACATAAATGCCCAATAGAAGCATATAAATACATAAATACAAATCAGACATATATAATGGAAATAAATAGGAAATATAGATATACAATCACAAAAATAAAAACTTTAAGGAAACAGAAAACATACGAACAACATTTGAAACTGAAGATCTGAAGTTAAGTTTGTTAATGCAGGGTAGGAGTTTAATGTTTTCAGAAATGGAATTTTCTTTTTAACATAGTTCCTAAGAGTACTTACTGCCAAGGCAGAAGAGAGGGGACGATAGATTTCCTAGAACTAGAGAGTATAGGTCACTACTGATCATAAATAAGAAATTAGTAGTGGCCTATAATTTGAAAAAAATGAAAAAGACTTTCTATAACTCTTTACTTCTCCAATAATAAATTCGATCACACTTTAAAAAATATTGAAGAACTTGTTTAACATTTAATGAATGTGCATTGTACCATACATTGAAAAGTGGTCACTCAGAGAGCTGAGCTAATTAACATTTAGTCACACCAATTATAACTTCATTTTTAATATCTTTTAAAGAGTTTTAGAATCAATTCATTTACTTTGAAGACATATTTAAAAAAAACTATTTTTAATATAGTTCATTATCAGTCTTATAATTTTCAATATAAGGGTTGTTTTTACAAGTATCTTCCTTTAAAGTTACAGTAGATTGATAACTGAGTTCTCTGTTTCATTTTCAGGATACTGGATGCATCACATTATTACAACAGTGGAGAGACGATGTACGCATAGTTATATTTTAATTTATTTATATTTAATAAAACAATTTTCCCATTTAGGGTATTTTTTTTCCTAACCGAGTTATCTCATAGTTAAATTTTAAACCTAAAAGTTATAAATTTGAAGCTACATATTAAATATTTATTTTGATGTTAAAATTGTTGTATTTTCGAAAAAAATTATTTCTTTAAAATTAAAATATTTAAACAAATAATAAAATATATAGTAATTCCTTTTATAATATTAGAGAATTTTGGATGTTTACTACATTGAAAATATATGTAGATTTATATATATATAGAGTATATGTAGATTTATAAACAAAAAAATATGAGATTTGTAAAATTAAGTAATTTGGCTAAGAAATTTAAATTTGTCAACGTTTAAGTTAAAGTATTGAATCCTGCTTGTAAGCCTGTTATTAGCAAAAAACTGAAGTATCAATAATTTTATAAGACTAACCTATAGTATGTGTAACAGAGATAATTTATTCAAAGATGTTGCTGATTTATGAGCATTTTATAAAAGATATCAATTTTTTTCTTTGGCCATTTTTTTATTTTTTTCAATGTGAGGAAAAAAAAATTTGTTTTATGAAATAAGTAATCAATGAGTCATTTTTTTTCTATTCATTCATTCTAAATAATTTAAGCAAGCTGCACATTAAAGGATTAGGTTTTACACTTGTCAATAACTGTTGTATGCAGTTTCAAAAATATGCATTTATACGTATGCATAAGTGTTAGTCACAATTTTGTTGTAAATTCTGGTAAACTTCAGAATACACATTAGGCATTTTATGTATGCATTAGGCATGCATACTTATATATAAATGGATTTTCTTGTACATATGTTATGTGCAAAAGTTGTTTTTATAAAGGCAATGCCACTGCTACATTAGTACAGCAAGTAAATATTATCAGAAGGAAAAAAAAAAAGTTTATTTATGTCAAATTATATTTGTTCTACAAATGCACTATTTCTTTTTCTTGTTTTTTAAACATCCTAAAATCAACTATGTCGTAGTTTTAAGTGGTTTGATAAAATGAGATAACTTGAATGAAATTTTTTTTACTGATATATTTTTCTAATTTCTTGAACATAATCAGTGATAAAAAATAGCTCATGTTTAAAAGATTTTATGTGTTTTTATTTCATTTTGAAAGGATTATTATGTAATAATTTTATGTTAGTAGGTTCTATTTATGATAGTAAGATAAGTTGTAAATATAGTAAATCAAGCAGTAGAGAGTTCCAAAGTTGGTTAGTTGGCTGAGGACTTTATGTATGATTTATAAAGTGATTAAAGCAGAACATCTGGAATATTGATTATAAGCAGAACATCTGGAATATGAATGATTATAAGCAGAACATCTGGAATATGAATGATTATAAGCAGAACATCTGGAATATGAATGATTATAAGCAGAACATCTGGAATATGAATGATTATAAGAAGCTATTCTTAGTTAAACCTTAAATTATTTACATACAAAAAAAAAAAAAAATTAATATCTGATGAATTAAAAATAATTAACGTAATTGAACAACAATCTTAATGTTATTTATTGACAATTGTTCAACTATATCTGTTGCTGGCTTTCCTTTTATTTCAATTATAATATTTATTAATCAAAAGAACTCTTTATTTACATTTGATGCTTTTTAAAAATAAGAGAAAAAAATATTAAAGAAATAAATATTTTTAGTTAGAAACAGTGAAAGATCGAATTTGATAAATTTCTAAAAGATATAGCTTTTCAAAGAAAAATAGTTATAAATTTACCTTCGTTATTATTATTTACCTAATGAAAATATTGAAGCATATTTTAACATTTTGAATTAAATATTATTTCAATGAAATCTTAAAAATTCACCAATATTTATAAGAATATAAGTTCTACGTAGTTGTAAATACTTTTACTTAGAATCAAAGTAGATATTTCTAAATTCACTGTAATGTGACTGGAAAGAAAAATATAAAATATTGTGTATGAGCTTGTTAAGTATTCAGTTTTTCATTTAAAATTGTATTTAAATGAATCTTTTACCAAAAGAAATTATCTTTTACAGAGTCTCTGTGTTTTATTGATGAATAATAAGTTGCTTTGAAAAATGTATCTGTAGTAAATAATTTCTGTAGCCGAGATTCTTATTGTGGATTGTATAGTATTGTGGATTAAACAGTCTTAATCCACAATATTTAATTTCATTCATTTTTTTTTTTTAAAGGATGTATATGTTTAAAATTTTCATTTGTTTGCTATAAAAACATAGTTTTCAGTGAAATGATTACAAATTGACAAAATTTTATTGAAGAGATAATATTTTATAGTAAATGTTCCTATTTAATTAAAGTTAAATTTTTGTATATCACTCAAAAAAAAAAAAAATGTATGAGTATTTTATGAATATTTAAAATTTCTTAATTAGTTGACAATATTTTAACCTATTTATGGCATACTATATCTTTTGTATTATATTTTATTTTAAAACTGTTTTCAAGTAAAAATGCATTAAAATAATGTTTTAAGAAAAGTAAAATTTTATTTGTAAAGAAACAAAAATTATTTAGATAAGACTTTTGACCAAAGTATAAATGAGAACAAGGATATATTTTTTATTTTTAAGTATGATTTTTCTTTGTGTATTAGTTTGCATTTGATTGTAATGTTCATATTTTTTAACGTTCTGAGTTCACTTTTGTTTTGCTTTTTGCCATTTTATGCATTTCGTCTTGAAAAATTTTTTTTTTTTTCTTTTATTAAACTCACTTAATGTTTTTCACATGTATTTGATTATGTTTCTGAAATTAACCATTGAACATTGATTTGTATATAGCATTGGATTTTATAACAACCATAATTGTATTGAAGTATAAAATGTAGTTGTTCTGAGTTAAAATTTGTTACATGTAATGCATCATAGGAATCTTATGGCCATCTGATATATCTGATAGTTTATATAAACATAATTTCATTATGTCAAATAATATGGTATTTAAGAATTTGAGAATGAATAAAAAAAAAAAAAACTATGAGTATTATTTATTAATTTTTTAATTTCTTTATTTAGCTAATTTCTTTGATGTACTCTGGCCGCGAAATATTTTCCCTACTTCTGGAGCTCCTGTCCTTTCAATTGTTTTAGCCTTAGTTGGTAAGTTTACATGAAAATTATTTTTCTTCATTTTTTCCCCTTTCATACATGAATGAATGCTGTTAAGTTTTTTGAATGATTTATGCTAGTGTTTGCTATAATTAGTTTAATATATGATTTGGCTTAACATCTTTATCTCTAGGTATGGAGGCCGTAATGTCTGATTTCTTCCATGATAGATCCATTGCTCTTAATGTCATTATAATAATTTGGTTTGCTGATTTATATGAAGCTGTCTGTTGTCAATCTGCTGTATCCAAAAAATATTTTTATAGGTATGTTTCATAGCATTTACAAATTTTCTAATTAGATATGAAATATTCTAACATTTAAATTCAATATATCAGAGCTACCTTTTTTTTTTTATTTTGTTGAGATTATAAATTTGAATTATTGTATCTAAATTTGTGAATGACATTTTAAAATTTTATCTGATATATATGCACATAAAAATTTTATTAATTTATTATTATTATTAAATTTTTGATTATTATTATTATTATTAGATTTTTAACATGCCAATGAAATTTGTTGATACAAATGTGTTAATAATCCATACTCAGCAATTATGCATGTTGTGTGCTCTGCTGTAATACACTTCTTGCATGTATAAAATGTTTGTTAGCTATTTAATATTCAAGGAAAAAAATATTTGTAGTGTAAAAATAAGTTGTGCAGTAAGTAGAGCTTTTTAGTTCAAAAGAGCATTTTGTGAAAAGTGATGTAGTATATACTCACTGATGAGAAGATTTGCTGTATTTATTATCTTGATTTTTTTTAATTCAACCTGTAAAATATATATGTATCATGTTATCTTTTTAAAGTTAAAATTAATTTTTGTTTCGAATTTTTTTAAATAATTTCATAAATATTGTCCATAATTAATTAGTGGGATTTAAATCGTTCTAAAAGATCATCCAAAAATTGTTATCATAGCAAAATTTTAGATATGTTCATGAATATCATTCTACATTAGATATTTGAATGCTGTGATTGCACTTTTATTTAGAAAAATGCTATTTGCCTAATTTTTTTCATTGCTTCATTAATGATAGTAGTAAATTATACATTTTTTTATTATAAATATTAATTTACTAACAATGAATGATAACTTTAAAAAAACAAATTTTATATTAAAAAATTTTGTGGATTATGGTAAGACACCTATTTAAATTTTATGCATTCTCTGCATGCTTAGTAAATATTGGTCATAAAATTTTTTATTTTGATTTAATCATCACCAATATATTTATTCAATTCATAATGATTGAAAGTCCAGAAACTTGAAATAATTTTTATGATTTTCTAGTGAAGAGATATTTCTATAGACAATGCATTGAATAAAAAGGAAAAGAATTTGGACTTCAGCTACTTTGCATATCTTATTATAGGTTGCAAGGGTTTTCTGTTGTTGTCATTTGTAATTGATACTAATTAAGACTTCAAAACAGTTTAAATTGCTATTCAAATTTTTTTTTAATTATTCATGCATGTTAAAATATTTTGTTTTAATATATAATTAATATATTTTTTAATACTTAAGATGTGTTTTGAATTGATAAGCATAAATATAGAAATCTTAATCTGTAATAGATGTTGTGTGTTAGACTTTCTAATTTATCAATTCTTAAGAATTTCTTTGCTACCTCAAGTTTTCCATTGAATTGTTATATATACTTTATCAAAATTGATAAATATTTGCAAAGTGATTAACTTAAAAATTTTCAATTTTAGGTTTTTCTGTCTTTACCATTATATGTTTTATGCATATAACTACAAATTTAGTGGAATTTATTGGCACCTGTCATTGACAACATCGTGGCTGTTTACCTTGGTATGTATTAAATTGTTTAATAGTTGAATGAATGCATTTTAACATGAATTTTTAATACCTTTACTATGAGAAAATGGAATTTATTCATTTCTGCATTTTATATTCATATAAATATATAAAAGAAATAAAGAAATATCATAAAATGAATGATTATTACAAAATTTGTAATTAAAAAAATTTCTTAACTGTTTTTAAAATTTAACCAAACATTTTTGAAATATTCTGTGTATATTATACAAAATTTTATGTGTCGTAAATTTTATATACTTATTAATTATTCATTCCTATCGTTGATTAAACAGCAAAAATGTTTAAAATTTCTCTTATAATCAAATTATAAATAATGGAATAACTTAGAATAAATAAAAATATATACATTTTTTTTGTTGTAATATTAATTTAATAATAATAAATAAAATTTTAAAACTGATTGCATTCTAATTCCATAATCAGTAAGCATTTAAATCTAATACATTGTTTATCTAGTAAAAGCATGTCAAATTGTTTTATTATAAAAAGATTAAAAGAACAAAAAAATCTTTATTTATAAATGAATTCAGGGTGTGCTTGTTTTCTACTTAATTAGTAACTTCGTGCTAAGAATTTATATTTTATCATAATAAATCAAATTATATTGAAAACTTTTGTTTATATCTAGCTTTATTCTAGTAATAATTTTACTTGTAATGTATATCAGCTAATTTTAAATAATTGTGTTTACATTTTCAGCATGCTATGGTTTTTTTCTTTCACCATTATGAGTTGCCTCGGTTTATCAATCGTGTTCCTCGATTTAACATTACAATAGCTGCTGGCAACCAAATACTTCCACCTGTTAATCCCCCAAATAATGTTCCTCCTGACAATCAAGATCCATCATCAAATAACCAAGATCCACCTCCTGACAATCAAGATCCATCATCAAATAACCAAGATCCACCTCCCTGACAGCCAAGATCCATCATCAAATAACCAAGATCCACCTCCTGACAGCCAAGATCCATCATCAAATAATAACCAAGATCCACCTCCTGACATCCAAGATCCATCATCAAATAACCAAGATCCACCTCCTGACAGCCAAGATCCATCATCAAATAACCAAGATCCACCTCCTGACAGCCAAGATCCATCATCAAATAACCAAGATCCACCTCCTGACAGCCAAGATCCACCATCAAATAACCAAGATCCACCTCCTGACAGCCAAAATCCACCTCCTGACAGCCAAGATCCACCTCCTGACAGTCAAGATCCACCATCCAATAACCAAGATCCACCTCCTGACAGCCAAGATCCATCATCAAATAACCAAGATTCACCTCCTGACAATCAAGATCCTCCTCCCAATAGTCAAGATCCTTCTCCCAATAGTCAAGATCCTTCTCCCAATAGTCAAGACCCACCACTCGATAGTCAAGATCCACCACCTGAGTCAGTTCAGCTATCTAATAAGCTGGAAAATGTAGGTGAGAATCGCCCAGGTAATATTTTTGATCAGTCTGATAAAGATCTGGTTCAATTCAAAGCTGATGATTATCTAGTCACAGAAGGTGTTTCAACTGTAAGTTATAAAACTCTTAATTCATCTAAAAGGGAATACAAAAATCTTACTTCGAAATCTTATAATGATTGCCATTTGTTTCAAATTAAGTCTGAATCAGATTTAGATGCTTGTAGTATTTTACAAAATAGTTCAGTTTCTACTTCTATGAATAAATTTCGACGTAAGAATGAAGATGTCAGAAATATTATTAATAAACTAACATGTTTTAATTTATTTAACAAACCTCAGTTTGAGATTAAAAATTTAGATCTCTTAAAATGTGTTGAAAATCACATTGTAAAAAAGCAGAAATACAGTAACAAAGATATGGAGGCTAAAGTGTCTCAGTCAGACAAAAGACATTTTGGAGAATATCGAAATGCTGAAAAAGAAAAAAAAAAAAAAATTCGTATTTGAAAACTGAAGATAATTTTTATATTATAAAACAAAATGTTTAGTTTATATATTTAATATATTTGATATTGCTCAAAATATGATTTTATAGTTGTATTATAATTAGTTATTAATGAATGTTTATGTTTTTATTTTATTTGTAAATCCAAACTGAGGATATTGCACAACAATTGTTTTTTAAATTGTTGAATATTTATAGTTAGTAGTAATTATATATCACACGAGACATTTGCTGTTGCTTTTTAAAAGTTGATGTGTTTTATTTAATTTTGTCTTTCATAAAATATTTTGTGTAATATAGCTGAATGAGTGTAAAGAAAACTATTTGTTATTCAATAAGTATATAATGTTTTTGACTGCATTTGTAAAAATAACGCTATATATAGTTTGTGTTATATATATGCCATGCATGAATGGAATTTATTTATTAAAGGACGTGTACTGTGTGTTGCTAAATAAATAATAAAGCCAAATTGACCCTTTTTAAAATCATGAGTGTTTTTATAAAATATAACTATTTTGAACTGTTCTCGTTGGTAGAAAATCTCATATTTCCTAGTCGGAACTTGCACTTAGAAGCTGTAAATATGACTTTAGTATATTTTCCTTATTAATGATTAGACAAATTTAGCTTTATAATGCTTTTATGTGGTCATATTTCATTCAATTTTTAATTTTTTAACATAGATTTTAATAAAACTACATCATAAATAGTGGAAAAAGTATGAATTGATGACAATAAATAAAAAAGACCTTTAGATAATAACAATATACATATTTTTTGGAGCATTTTAGAAGAAATATTTGCATAGAAAAATTGCTATGGTACTAATTTAACAGCAGTAGAATTATGCTAAATGCTATTATAAAAGGTTCAAATTGAAAAATAAGGAGATCGAGCTTGCTACTTTCTTTCAAGTCAAGTAAACTTACTTTATTGCATTGGTTTAATTTATAATTGTTATGGCCAGTTAGAGTTTGAATTATTTTATTTATTATAACATTTCAGCATATAAATTGAACATTTTTAATGTTATGAAACAACAAATTTTTAGTGTCAAAGGTAAAAGTATTTAAATATATATTTAGTCATAAATAATTTCTTGATTGCTATCTTTGTTCCTATATGTCATAACCAATCCTAATTATAGAATTTGCATGTATGTCTTGCTGATTAAGCCAGCTAGCCTTATTATAACACATTGTATGCATAATGTCTGTTCCCAGTTGTCCGTTAAAATTTGTCTCCAATATTGTCGAAGTCACATGCAGCTTTATTTTTGGCAAATTATTTTGAATATGATTTTAAATTTTAGCAAGTAATGTATAGCAAAATATACCATGGAAGTTT